>JAKWJA010001568.1:0-96470 GCA_027704765.1 Solanum habrochaites | reverse complement strand
GACTCAAACTTACTTCTCAATAAGAAGTAGTAAAGAGGTCCGCGTCCAGTAAATAACCCAACTTGAATGAGGGTGGGATCGTTACACGAGGAAATAGTATAGACTAACTTCAAACTTGGATTACTATTTGTTCGGTTGATAACTTCTTTAGAGAAAGTAAAAACATTAAAAAGGGGGGTTGTAGTTTCTAAGGAAGTAAACATAAACTAACGGAAATTGAAAAGCGACACTTAACAGTTTTGCAAGGGGATTTTAATCAATTAATCAAGGTAAATAGGGTTTACGTATTCCCCACAGGTTCATAAACTTGATTAATTCTAATAAACATTCTTTCATAGCATCTTGCATGCAAAGTGATAAGTTATGTATTCTAAATCCTTGGTCTGGCATTAGAAAATCTCAATCCGCCCCTTGGTCCGCTAGTTGGGCTTTCCTAACACTATCTTACCTCAGATAGCATCGATTCGAGATTGACTAAGTTAATACTCGTCCATCAATACTAGACTATTTATTAGATAGTATTACACTAAATCTATGTTAATATCTGTTCCGATATCTACCTCCTGTCGACAAGTAGTATTAGGCGAGTTCTAACGTTGATCATCCGTATAAAAAGACTTCAAGCAAAGAAAAAGAATTATTAGTACATAAGACCCTATTCTAGAATGTTATTTTAGAGGGTTATCTCACTTATGTGCCTATGGTTCCCAACAAACCTAGTTATGGGTTAGTTCCTCATAGCCATAGAAACACAATATTCAATATATTTTAAATAAGAATTCATGTACTTACATTCAATGAGAAAGAAAAAATCAAAAGGTTGTTGATTAATCACAACAAAAATCACTTGCAACTCAAGATAATCCGAAAATCTAACACTAATACAAATTGCTAATAATATGATTTTCTAACATATAGTGTCTAACCTCAAAAAACGAGGTTTTCGACTATTTTATAAAAATAAAAAAAACTAATTACACAGAATTCTTTGCCTGGAAAATCGCTTTTAAAAACGGTGGGTCGACGGGACCATGCGACGGACCGTCGCGGGTCATGACGGGGACGTCATGGACTCCGTCGTCCCATACTTGTGCACTTTCTTCTGCTGCTCTCTTCATTCCCCTCAACGGCAAGATTATGACGGACCGTCATAGGCACAACGGCCGTCGCGGTCTTCGTTTTCAAAATACATTTTAAACTCTAGGAATCTGGGTTACGTGGGATGAATAACTTTCTCGGTTGAACTCCGACGACCTGCAGAACCCACGGACCGTCATAGCCATTGCACGACCGTCACAAGCTTCGTGATCCCACACTTGGTAGGGACTTCCCCATCTTCCTTCAGCATCTTCTATACACTGCCACCTACGGACCGTCACAAGCACGACGACCGTCATCAGCTAGGTAGGGTGTCTTTTCGCCTTTTACTTCTCTCAAAATCTTCGCATTGCTCTTGACGATTTCCTAAAACCAAAGAGAACCTTATATAAAAAATTAGCACAAAAAAGGCTTCTTGGACGCGCTACTAAACTTAAGGAAAAAGTATTAATGATTTACCGGTGAAACCCGGGTATATCATGCACACGTCCAAATATTGCTCAATCTCTAAGTGTTGTAAGCTCGATACATGGCAAATTCTAGAAAAAAGAGCACTGGAAGCTTCAAAGTGGATATTGAGATATCTCAAAGGGCTCCTGATGTTGGCCTAACCTCAGTAAAGTGAAGGTATTTCAATTCTCCGGTTCCGTATGAGATTCTGGACTATGCAGGGGATCTGATCGAAGGAGGTCCACAACTGGATACATCTGTCCCTCGTTGGCAGTGCCTGTTAGTTGGAAATTGACATTACAATCTATTGTCGGTTGTTCTATAACAGACCAAAATATATGACAGCAACGGAGGGGTAAGGGAAAGAAGTTATGTGGTTGGAAATGTTGCGTGGCATAATTGAGTTCGATTCAGATGAATCAATTCTAACGATTGTGATAGTCAAAGTGCTATTCATTTGTTACAAATCATAAGATTTTCATGAGCACACAAACACATAAGTACGTTCATTTGATTTGAGATGCGTTTCCGTATAGAAGAGGGAGCTATCAAAGTTGAGAATGTTATCACAGACCGGATAACGCTGGAGACATGTTGACCAACGTCCCCGCTTGACAAGTTTGCACACTGAAAGGACTTGGTGGAGTGTGTTCAATTGATGCAACTCTAAGAGAACAAACGTTAGGTGGAGGTTGTATGTTCAACAAAGGTGTGATTCTTCTTTGTGCTTACAACGGGAATGCCCAATAAGATAGAGTTTTGCCGGAGTTGTTATTACACATGTTGGAACACAAAAGCAAGTGGAGATTGAAGTGTTGGTTGGCTTCTTGTGGATCAAACTAAATGGAAGATGGGAAATTAATAATATTTTGTTTTGAAATATAATTAGTACAAAAATATTAAGTCAAAAGATAGTATCTTGGTAGTTGAATTTAGGCAAAATTATAATGGTTCGTTTCATTCTAACGTGAATTTTTTGACCACATAGTGATGTCATGGATTACATACCAATAGGATGAATTTAGTCTATAAAAGGTAGCCCTTAATCATTTTCAAATATCATCTCACTTCCTTCTCACCTCCTAGGCATTTGTTTTCTTCTATTCTTTGTAGAGTGAAATAAATGTTGGTGCAGTTGTTCTTTGATGGACGTAGAATTATTTTAATCTGAACCACTTTAAATATTATTATTCTTACTTGTTCTTTAATTTCAAGTTTCCGCTAACAGAACGTATCCCCAGGATTTTTCAAACATATACGAGGATGAATGTGATGTTTAGGATATTAATTTTCCATCTACAATTTATCATTTGTGCTGATAGGGGCCTTGTGAATTATCTTGCATTTTTTAACCCGATGGGAGTGAGCTCTTCACTGAATGCTTCTTAATGTTAGTTCAATGATGTTCATGGGCGAATGAGGTTCTTATGATAATTCACTAGAAGGTTTTTAATTTAATTATTAATTTATGTGATCCTCTTGGTGTGGTTGATTTTGAGTTTTGACTTCATGGTCAATAACAACTTTCAGAAGTAATGGTAGTTTTTAATCAACAAAATGCATCTGCATCGTATGGCACTTGTGTAAATTCTAGATCTTAGTTCCATTACGGGGATATGACACCCTTTTTTTTTATTGAACAAAACAGTGTGTGCACACTGTTTTTGCTGTGTGGGGCAATGGTCGATATAATATTCGGAGTAAATAATGAGATATGTAGTGTAATATTCTTGATGAAGTTTCATCATCAGTGCAGGGTGCTTGATATGAGCATTCCCTCATAGATATATAGATTAGATATGGGTGGCTTCGTTCTCTGCGTTTGGTTGTGATGTGTATATCTTAATTACGAGCCCGATGAATGCTTTTCTATACAAAACCCATGGGGGCCATAGTTGTGGTTATTGAGCTGTTGGTGAGCTTCATAGGATACCATCGAACAACAATTATTTTGTCATGACTTATTGAGGCCTATCACACACATCTTTTTTTTGTTGCAGGGGACCGTCATAATAAGGTCCTGCTTTATACGCAAGGAGGTAGTTAGCTGAGTATGAGTTGGACCTTGAGAATTTCATATTTTATTTTCTTCTAGGTCAACATTATTGCCACCAAAGGTGGCAGTAGACTTAAATTTGAAAAGCATTGCAATGAATGAATGGGTTGTTCAACACTCCATGGGACCGAAAACAATTTCACCCTAACTAAAATTTTTGGATCAGAAAAAAGTGTGTAATAATCGTGATACGAAAGAAGTTTGATTGCCTGTCCCACTAGGCAAAAATCAAGGAGGTATAAGTTTTTTATTATAAACATATTACAGTTGAGAGTGGTTGGATGAGCTAATTCTTTAGTGACTCAGGTTACTGATTTTTCAGTGACGGCTGGGGTTCTCACTTTGGTGTATGTTTGTCTTTTGCATCTTTAAAGTTATTTCATTGCTTCGTTCTTGGGAATTGGTGCAGTCCCTAATTTCTCGGCCTTCATTAACGTCTTTATAGGTGTTTCTAAATGATCTTGAAGGCTAGAATGATATTTGATTGAATGTTTAGGGTGATAAGTTCAATTACCTTGTCTTGATCATGCATATTTTATGTTCTACGACATGAAGGTGTGTAGGGTGAAGGCCCCATTCGTGTTGTCGATGAAGTGGAAAAACACCACTTAGAGTTATTTTGATTACTGTTTTGTGATATGTGAACTTTGAATTTATTATTTTATGTTCAACAGTTGCAAGATTCCCAACTCTTCCCAAACACACAAATATTCAATCCGCACCTCGCTGTACCTTATCCACTACCACGCTTAAACTCAGCACCGAACCACACACCCCCCACACATCTCACTTCACTCCAAACTACTCGCAACCTCCCCCACAACAATCGACCCTCTACCCCAAATCCCCACCCCCCATCCCCTACACCCTATCCCCCCCCCTCACCCATCTTTCCCAACTCACTTTCCCTGTTTCTCCACACTTAGTTATTATTTTGTTTCAGAGATGCCACTTGTTGTTTTCTGTAACACCTCGTACCCAAAACAAACCAAAACCATCTTTTTCAAAAAATCAGCAGGTGCATCGACGGTTCCCATCGACTGTCCGTAGCCTGACCCAATGTCCATCCTGTACATCCGTCAATTGGGTCAGAAACCACCCAAAATCTCAATTCAAAAAATTTAACCAAGTGTCGAATGATAGACGAACTTACAGTCTATAGGTCAGACTACGGTCCGTAGTCTGAGTCCGTCGATCAACACCTCATTCACCCACTCTCTTATAAGAACCATGATTGACCAACACGGTTCGTAGGTCTGACCATAGGTGACAAATTGTAGACAGTTTGGGGTAAAATGCAGTTGGGTCAACTTCAAATAATCATAACTCTCAGCAAAAAATGAATTATGTGTCCCATGACCTATTAAAAGATAGATAATTGAATTATGTTTGCATTGTCACCGACCTTGCGAAAATCAGACTTCGAGGGGCGGGGAAAAAGTATGACATTTAGAAAAGGACATGTCGAAAGCCCAACAAAACCTAACGGCCCAAACGACGAAACGTCAATGGAAGACGGACCGTTTTGTCCAGGTTGTAGTATGGTTCGGACCCGCAATGTAAACCGGGTATTTTGGGCCTTTTCACTTTGTTTTATTTAAACCCTAGATACGTTTGTTTTGGACCCTAAATCATCATATTTTAGCCAATTGAAGCCTAGAAAACATAACTAAACTTACCCTAAGTCAAATATTAATAAAAACAATGAAAATTCAAAAACAAGAAAGGAGGAAAAAAGGTTGTTGGAAAGAAACCCATGAAGGAATGGCAACAACGTTCCATTAGTTCCAGCCCCAAAATATAAAATGTTCTTGTGGATTTCACTCACAGGTAGGGAATTTCACTAGGGGTTACTTTCACCTTGGTTCCCTAGGTTTTCATCAGTTTTTTTTTTTTTTTTTTTTTTTTTTTTGATTCTCTTTCATGAAAACAGCGGGTTTCTAGCAGTTTTTGATAGAAACTTCATATTTATAAATACATGTTCCAAATTAGATTGTAATTTTATATTCAGTTTTTGCTGAATTCAGAACCCTAGATTTGTATTTCTTTAGTTCTTGAATTACACATTCTAGTTCAGACATTTCAACTATTCAGTTATACATGCCTCAATTTTTTGTGCATCATTATTAGATTAAACGGAAAAGGACCTAAAATACCCTTGAAGTATTGAAAATGGTACAAAATTACCCTCAATCCACCTATTGGCTCCAAAATGCCCTTGTCATCCACCTATTGGCTCCAAAATACCTATAGTCATCCACTTTGGGTTCAACCAAAATTGACCACTTTTAAAATGGGTTTTAATTAAACTCTTAAAATATTTTAAAATACTTGGTGTCAAACTATTGATGGGGCCTTTATATCTTTGGCAGGGTATATTGGGTCCTCTCAATGGGGCGTATACATCGGACTCCACATTTAGCTCTTGTAGTTTTATTATCGCTTATTAGTAGCCCCCATAGTTTAGTCACACTCTCTTGTATTGACCATTTATCACTATACTCAGTATCCAGTTTCAGCATGTTATAAATTGGTCATTTCATTTAGTTAGCTTAGAATTTTCTATATTATTTTTTAGATTATTAAACTTGCTTTTAGCTTGTTCAAGGGGTTTATGTTTAGTAAAGCTTCACTCTAATCCGAATATGCCTCAGTACCTTTGTTATATCCTGACACAGACTTGCGCTACATTTCTCGTGATAATAGGTTCAGGTTTCTCGCATTCCAGATCATGCATGAGATCAATTTCGATCTTAGTTTCAGCTGATTCAGTGTTAAGTTTCATTCTCCCTTGGGACCATATTCATGAGTTTCTTTCAAGTATTTAGTCTTTTAGTTCAGTTTTGAAGCTATAGAATATGGGTATTCCCTTATTTTCAGGACTTTTAAATTATGATTTAGTTTCGCACAGTTTATATTCTTAGTATGCTCATGATCTGCTATCACGGTTAGCTTGGGGAATCACTGTGGGTCCTAAGTTCCGGTTCGTGTTATCGCGGGTCGGCTCGGGACATTACAAACTTGGTATATGAGAGAATAGCTTAAGAGTCCAGAAGAAGAATTTTTAAAAAGTCGCCACCCTAAGTAGGAGTAATTTTCATGGGTACATGTGAAGTGCACCACATCAATAAAGAGGGAGGATACAACGTGTTTGTAGAAATATACTGTCTTGTTACTCTTATCGTGCGGAAGGTCGATCTTATTCCACTCTAACTGACGTTCTACATTTCGACGACTCATTGTAGAAGATAACGTATAATGGCAAAGTCCAGGGAATGCCACGCAGCTCATCCAAGTCCCAGACAGCAAGTCTCCAATTGCCGAGTTAAAAAATGTTAGCAGATTTTTTTTTTGGGCTCAAAAGTATGACTAACCAGAATAATCGGGTTCTTGATTTTGTGAATGAAAATGTTGGATAGGTACCAGCAAGGGTTTGTGACTTTGTTAGGATGAATCCGCATGAGTTCTTAGGATCGCAAGCTAATGAGGATCCTCAGAATTCCTTGGATGAGATCAAGTATATCTTTGAGGTATTGCAAGTCAGGGGGAATGATCGCGTTGAGTTGGCATCATTACCGTTTAATGATTGTTCCATATTTTGTTTACACCTCAGTGGAAGGAGAAATAGGTTAACAATAGCGATCTTATAACTGGGATTGCTCAAGGTGAGACTTTTCTCGATAGTTTTTATCCCAATAGAATGAGGGAAGGAAAAAAGCCCTGAATTCATGAACTTAAGGCAGGGATCATGACAGTCCAAGAGTATGGGACTCAGTTGTAACAAATCTCCAGGTATGCTCCTCAAATTGTTGATGACTCCAATGTCTTAGATGAATAGTCTTGTATGTAGGTTCGGATTTGTTGTGAAAGATGGCGAATAAGGGCATGTTATTGGAATATGAACTCTATAGGGCTTATGAATCATGTTAGAAAGTTGAGGGTGATAATTAGGGAAAACACAGGCTAAGAGAGAATAAAAGGCCTAGACGGGAACTATGACTATTTTCAGTAGAAATTGGTGTTAGAAATCGCTTGCAAGACGTCAGCAGAAGTTTTCAGTCCAGCCCTCATCAGCTAGTGTTACATCCTCCAAGAACAGGTATGACAAGAAGGGAAGAGCATCAGGCTCTAAGTATCAGGGAAGTTTTTCAGGCACCAAGACTTACCACACTTGCCCTAGGTGTGGCAAGAACTATCAGGGTGAGTGTCTTGCAGGAAAAGAGGGATGTTTTAGGTGCAGTCAGTCTGGTCACAAGTTGAGGGATTGTCCTTCTAGACAGGATCAAGGAGGTAGAAATGGTAGAGCTAGATCTATAACTTCAGCAGCACCAGCAAGTCGCCCAACTTAGCAAGGTAACTTATTTGTACTGGTGAAGTTCATCACCAGAACAGGTTGTATGCTCTTCAGGCTCGCCAGGATCAGGAAGGTTCTCCTTATATAGTTACTAGTACATTACGAGTCTTTGACCTTGATGTTTATGCATTATTAGATCCAGGGGATTCTCTTTCTTTTGTAACTTCTTATGTAGCAGTCCAATTCAGTGTCAGTCTAGAAACTCTCTCAAAACTGTTCTTAGTCTCTACTCCAGTTGGTGACACAGTTATAGCTATAGAAGGATATATCGAAATCCCTGTCATAGCTCTCAGAAAGTCACCTCAGAGATCTTGTTCGAATTAGAAAGGTTACTTCAATGTAATCTAGGCATGTATTTGTTACATTACTGTTATGCCTCAGTCGATTGTAGAACTAGGATTATTCATTTCAGTTTCCAGACGAACTGATCTTAGAATGGAAGGTTAGTAGCTTAGTGTCTATGGGTCGATTCATTTCTTACCTTAAGGCCAGAAAGATGATCTCTAAGGGTTATCCCCATCATCTAGTTTGAGTTAAGGATTCTAGCTCTGAAACCCCAACTCTTGAGTTAGTTCAAGTAGTCAATGAGTTTCCAGAAGTGTTTTCAGAAGATCTTCCAAAAGTCCATCTTGAAAGGGTAATCGACTTTGGAATTGATATCCTTCCAAATATCCAGCCTATTTCAAATCCTTCTTACAGAATGGCTCCAGTAGAGCTTAAGGAATTGAAAGAACTGTTCAAAGAACTTCTAGAAAAGGGCTTCATCAGACCTAATATTTCACCATGGGCTGTGCCAGGTGTTGTTCGGAAGGAAAAGAGAAAAGAGATAGTTCTCTTAGATATGGGCATTTACTATAGACAGTTGAAACAAGGGTCACAATCAAGAATAGTATCCCATCCCAGGATTGCTAACTTGTTTTTGAAAACCTTAAGGGTGCTAGTAACTTATAAAGAAGACCTCCGATCGCGGGTATAATCATCTTAGAGTCGAACAGTGACATTCCAAAAAAAACCCTTTAGAAACGCGTATTGCTCATTACAAATGTGCTAGTTATGTAATTTGATAACCAATGCTCCTGACAGCTTCATGGATTTGGGATGAACAGATTTGTTCAAACGGGGTACGGGACTTGTTCTTTATCTCTCTTGAGATATCCTCATTTACTCTAGGAATGAGGAAGAACATGAGTGATTGGAGATTGATACAAACTTCAAGGATCGCTAAATATTCGCTAAAGTTACAGCAAAATTGAATTCTGGCTTGGAAATCCATTGCTTTTCTTTTTAACATTGTGTCTAGCGAAGGGATTCGAGTGGATCACAGAAGATTAGAAGTAATCGTGAAAACAATGGACCAGACCTACTCGCCTGTAGAAGATATCAGAAGTTCTTAGGTCTAGCAGTATTCTTGAAGGTTCGGGAAGGATTCTCCTCCATAGCCTCACCATGACTAGGTTAATCAGAAGATGAGTAAAGTTTCAATAGTAAAATGATTTTTGTGAGGAAAAGCTTTACGAATTGAAAACAAGATTGACTACAGCTCCTGTCTTGATCTCAGAGGGTTCAGATGGTTATGTGATCTATTGGTGATGCAAACTAAGTTAGCCTAGGGTTTGCGTATTGATACAGCGATTGTAAGGTTATAGGTACGCTTCTAGACAGTTAAGGTTCTGTGAAGATCTATCCAACTGACCCGAAGCTGTGCAGCAGATGGTGTTTGCCAGTCACAATATATGGAGGCAATACTTTTGTATTGGTGTCATAAAGATGTGTTCATGACTATAAGAGCCTTCAGTAGGTCACCCAGAAAGAGTTGGCATCTTTGCCAGAGGAGATGGCTTGATTTCCTTAAGGATTATGATCATGAAGTGTGCATGATCATCCAGTATTTGAATATAGTAGCATATGCTCTAGTAGATTATCTATTGGTTAGTGTAGCCCACGTTGAGGAAGAAAGGAAGACCTACTGAATGAGTTCAAGGCTTGCTCGTTTAGGATTTCGCTTATGTATGAGATATAAAAAAGGGTTGTTGGACCAGTTCAAGAATGGGTGCATAATTTCCTTCGGTAGTGGAGGTGTTAAGGAAAAATCAAGACAGTGATCCAATTTTGATTGTGAACTTAAGAATGCAGTCCACAATCAGAGAGTGGAGTTTTACCAAGGGGGAGGATGGTTTGTACTGCGCTACCAGGGTAGATGTGTGTCTTGATGTGTGTGAGTTGAGAAAAGCATACTGGCGAAGCCCATACTCTGATATCTATTTAACCAAAGTAACAACTAAGAGTTATCGTGATGTGCAGGAAAGCTATTGGTTGGAATGGCAGAATAGGGACCATAGCAGATTTTGTGAGTAAGTGCCCCAATTGCCAGCAAGTCAGGTAGAACAGCAGAAAACAAGGATGGTATGACTCAAGAGATCGATATTCCTACTTGAGAAGTGGTAAGTTATCAATATGAATTTAATCACGGGGTACCTCATATCACAGACCAACATGCTTAATTTGGGGTGAAGTTGATAGGATGACTAAGTCTTCGCGTTTTTAGCGGTCAAGACTACATAGTCGGCAAGAGGACTATTTTGCAAAAGCTTACATTAATGAAATTTTGAGGTTGCAGGGGTTCCTGTGTCTATCATCTCAGATAGATGGGACCTCAGTTTTACCTCCATTTCTGGAATTCGTTTCAGAACTGAAGGGTCTTGGTACTCAAGTCTAAACATTAGAGTACAACATTTACCCACAGACGGATGGGTAGGCAGAGGTGTACCATTCAGACCTTAGTAGGATATGGTGATAGAGGGTGTGATGATTTCAAGGGTAGTGGGATGATCACTTCCTCTTATTGAGTTCCCTACAATAATAGCTACCATTCCAGCAGTCAGATGCCCCCCTTATGAGACTTGGTATGGGCTAGATGTAGATCTCCAGTTGGTTGGTTTTGAAGTGGTGACGAATATTAATAGGGCCATAAATCAGTTAATTTCTATGTTGTGGACCAATTGCAACTAATTAGAGATCTGATTAAAAAAGCAGAAAGTCATCAGAAATCTTACGCGGGGAGTTAAGGAGAAGGGAACGAGCGTTCCAGTGGATTGATTGGGTTTTTTTGTGTGGTAACGTTTCTAACCTATGACAGGGGTGGTGATGAGATTAGGCAAGAAGGGAGCCGCAGTTTGTAGATATGTAGGAACTTTACAAGATCTTGAAAAGGATTGGAATAGGTGCGCATTATGGTTAGAGTTGCAAGCAGCATTAGCCAGCAGGCATTCAATCTTCCCATCTCCACTCTGAAGAACGTGTTATGGGTGATCCACCATTGTAGTGCAATTAGAGAGTGTGGCATGAAAGGATAGTCTTTCTTATAAGGATGTACCCCAATTGAGATTCGTGACCTAATTGTTAGGAGGTTGAGAAATAAAAGAGTCGCTTTAGTGAAGGTTTTGTGGAGGAGTCAGTCCCTAGAGGGAGCTACTTGGGAAGCAGAAGCAGCAATGAAAGCCAAGTATCTTCACCTCTTTCCTTCCTATTCCATTCCAGCTTGAGGTAATAGTTCCTCTTCAGTTTTCTTGTCATTCATGCGTGAATTCAGTCTTAGAATCATGTTCCCTCAGTTTGTACTTGCATTTTCAGCCTATTTGCATGTTCTTAGAACTCAATTCAGTCGAAAACTCAGCTCTTAGTGCATAGTAGTATGGTTTGCAGCTCTTTCCGTCTACTCCAGCTATTTTAGTCTTCATTCGAGGACGAATGTTTAAAGGGGATATAATGTAACACCCCGTATTCAAAATAGACCAAAAAACAGTTTTTTCAGAAAATCTACAGGTGCATCGACGGTTTCCATTGACGGTCCGTTGTCTGACCCACGGTCGTCCTGCACATCCATCGATTGGGTCAAAAAACACCCAAAATCTCAATTCAAAAAATTTGACTAAGTGTCAAATGAAGGACAGACTAACAATTCGTATGTTAGACTACGGTCCGTAGTCTGAGTCCGTCGATCAACACCCCATTCACCCACTCTCTGATAAGAACCACGATTGATCAGCACGGTTCGTAAATGGACCTACGAACCGTAGGTGAGAAATAGCATACAATTAAGGGGAAAATGCAGTTGGGTCAACTTCAAATGATCACAACTCTCGGCACAAAATCAATTATATGTCGCATGACCGACCAAAAGATACATAATTAAATTATCTTTCCATAGATACCGACTTTGCTAAAATCAAACCTCCGAGTAAATAGTTATGGCCGTTTTAGTAAAGGCATGTCGAATAGGCCCAACCTACAGACCAAACAATGGACTC
Source organism: Solanum habrochaites (assembly GCA_027704765.1). NCBI lineage: Eukaryota > Viridiplantae > Streptophyta > Magnoliopsida > Solanales > Solanaceae > Solanum > Solanum habrochaites. Next base: position 84,205 of record JAKWJA010001568.1, on the reverse strand, counting down.
ATAGATAGACGAAGGACCGTGTTCCAGGCGTAGGTTTGGTCCGACCACAGCAAATTAAACCAAGGGGGTCTTTTTTTTTACTTGTTTCTTGGTCTCTTTCTCACTTTATTAAAACCCAAAGATACGTCATTTTTTACCCTAAATCATCATATTTTAGGCAATTTAAGCCTAGAAACATAACTACAACTTACCCTAAGTCAAATCATTAATCAAAACATAGAAAATCAAAACCAAGAAAGGAGAAAAAAGGTCAAGAACCCTAGATCAAGAATGCAGACATTTCCCATTAGTTCCAGCCCAAAAATCTAAATATATCTCTGTGGATTTCATGCACAAAGAGTGGAATTTCATAGTGGGTGGGTTACTTTCACCATTGGGGATCCCTAGTTTTCAGTCAGTTGGATTCTTTTATCATGATTAAACCTAGCAATTTCTAGAAACTTTGATTATGGGGGCGGGGGGGGTTTTTTTTTTTTTGGGTTTGTTGGGGGGTTTGGGAACGTCATGAATTTATTAAATATATGTTCCAATAAGATGTTAAGTTATTATTCAGTTTATTGCAGAATTTCCAGAACACTAGACTTGGTATTTCTGTAGTCTTGAATTACACTTGCTAGAGTCCGATATTTGTAATATTCAGATATATGCCCTCAGTTTTTAATGCTTAATTATCAGATTAAAAGTGTCATTCTCAGTTTGCTCATGTTCAGTTTTGAGCTATCAAGTATTACTAGAAATTTAAAGTCCTAATCAGTTGAATACATTAATTCATGGGAATATGAATAGACCGGGGTTTCACGATATTATTAATACTTTTTAATAAGTTTCTCCTTATTCGCATGACAATTGTCCAAGATGGAATTGCAGAGGTTCTGAGCGAGAAAAGAAGAGAATGCAGGAATGAGACCCAATATACGAAGCTGTGACGGTCCCGTCACGCCGTGTGGCGGTGTGTAGGTGGCAGCGATAAGTGCAGTTGCTGAAGTAAACTGGAAACTTCTGCCCAAGTGTGGGTACGGAAAGCCATATTGCAAGAGTTCAGGGTTTGGAATGAAGGGACCCTCGAAGGACCGTTTTGTGTTCAAATTGAGCGTTATGCCTGCCGTCGAGGGTACTGAAAGAGAGAAAGCATGAAAAAAAATAAACAAATTGCAAGTATGGGACGACTGGAGTCCAGACGGCCGGTTTTGTTATGACCATGACGTCACCGCGCGAGGTCCCGTTCGACCCGAGCCGCGGTTGGACAGATTCCAGAAAAAATGATGTCATTTTAATTAGGCTTTTATGTTCTAGGAAATAGTTCGAAAAAACCTCAATTTTTGAGTTAGACTCTCTACCGAAATTAGGACCTTTGATTATTGTGAGAACTACTTGATTATTTTGTAGGACTTATGGTGAGAGGAATATTGACTTATCTTGAGAACTTGTTATCATGATTGTTGACGTGACTTTTGCTGGATTAATCAATGAACTTAGGATTTACTCTTGCCATTGAAGGACGTACATATTCTTATATCACATATTTGAATATTGTAATTATGACGATGGGTAACCTAAAACTAATAACTAGGGTTGTGGGAACCATGGCTAATAATGAGGTAAAACCTAACTAAAATAACAATTCGATAAATAGGGGTGTCGTTGAATGGATTGATAATTTTCGAATAGAAGTCTTTTTTAAGGAATGGCCAACGTTAGTAGAACTCGCCTAATGCTATTGTCGGACCAGGAGGTAGATAATAGAAAAAAGAATTATCAAAATATATTTAGTGTCTACTATCTAATAGGCTAGTATGATTGGTACGAGGTAATACTTAGTCAATATGAATACGATGGTTAATAGAGGTAAAGATACAGGGTTAGGATTAGCAACATGATGGTTGTGAGCGGACCAAGGGGCGGAGTAGTGCTATTTTCTAGGATGCCGACAAGGATTTAGAATACAATAACTTATCACTTTGCATTGAAAGATATAGGAAAGAATTATTATAGTTTAGACTTATCGAGTTATGAAACTGTGGGGAACACGTAAACCCTAGTTACTTTGATTAACTGAGTAAACTAGAACTATTTCGAGATGTAGTGTGTCTCCCTTTATTTGATAGTTATTTTAATTTATTACAAATAGAACCCCCCCCCCCTTTATTGTTTTTGCGTTAAAAAGAAGTAATTGATGAACAATAGTAGAATAGATGAAGTTAAAGTCAAACAATTTTCCTCCGTGGGAACGATCCCACCCCACTAGTTGGGGTATTTACTGGACACGACCGACTTTACTTCTATTTAAGAAACTAGTTTGATCTTATCAAATTTGGTCAGATTCCCCATCTTCCTCAGCAGCTGCACACGTGCCCACCCTACGACCGTACAAGAATCAGTAGGTGTGGTATTCTGCATTCTTCGTCAAAAACCTCCGCATACATCTTTGGACAAATTTCCTGCAAAATATGGTGAAAAACTTATATAAAAGATTAGCACAAAATCGTTTTGGACACATAAACTTAAGGAAAAAAAGTATAATAATATCGTGAAAACCACGGATATCAACACCTCAACTCTTAAATTCGTTGTTTTGTTTGTCTCAAGCGACACACTATGACTCAATACACCAATCTTGGTACAATAGTTTTTAGTTCATCCTTGCAATCATTTGGTATTCAATCCCGATTAATTCTCATCATATTACTCGAATGCTATTCACTATTAGCTTGAATTATGTGGAATCAAAACAATTTGACACAGACTTCACCATGCACTAACACCGAGCAGGTTAAAGGGCGCTGAGCGAGAGGAAGCTCGGGGCGGTTGCCTATACCCGAGATAACGACCGAACGGTGGTGAGTGTAGTGGAGCCGCCTGCTTCGCCGTTGCGGGCCTGTGGCTACCGCATCAGCCAGATTGTTCACCAAGTAGAGCAGCTCTGGACGCCGGCCCCTCTGCTGGAGCCAACTCATTGGCCTCATCTCTGATGACAAGGCCGTATTCACGGGCCCAGATGGTGAGGTCTTGCGTTGATCAACGTGCCAGATGCACACCGGCAAACCTGTATAGAGAAAATATCATGGCACGGGAAAGGTAAGTAGTTGTGACTTTAAAAGACCTCTCGTGCATGACGCCTTATAGAAGCCACGCAAAATCCCACATAAAAAACCCGGCTATTCATCGCCGCCATCAGTAATGCTCGATCAATGTGAAGATATTAAAGAGGGCTTGGGGAAAGGCGAAGTGGCGGACAATAAACAACACAAAAACTTCATCGTGAAAGTCAGGTTGGGCCTTCTGAGGGCCCCTTCAGCTAAGTCACTAGTCGAAACCCTCTCAATCATACGGACAAGTGCGGGCATCCATGTCTGGGTGGTCTCCTCAGCGATGGATCACAGGGGAATTGTCCCCCAATCTTTAACATCTGTATAGCGTAGTAAATCGGCAGTGAGAGGGGTTCCGATTGCATAAACATCCTCGCCATATAGAACCCGGGGGATGGCAGTCAGGAGAATTATATCACCTAAACGCACATTTAACTAGGACCTTCTCCAAGTAGGGGCCTGTTGTTTGACGGGAGCAGCCCGCCTACCAATCTATGATCGGAGGAGTCGCTACGTGGCTGCGAGAACTCTCGGACCAGCTATTCATATAAGTACCAACGGACGCGCTGTCCACTCTTTGTCAATGTCTGGTGAAGAGATTGTGGGATCTCAGCCGAATCGTAGGAGAGTTCCCTTAAGCACACGCCGCCGCCATGGAAGGGTCTGAGTCATAACTCCTTTGTCATTCAGGAACTTCTGCGCGGACTGACTTGAAAATTGCTCCGTGACACACACTGGTTGGGCGTCAGTAACTGGCGGTGTGAGAGCAAGAGCTGGTGAACAAGGTGTGGATTCGGAATGTCAGCCTCTCAGACGAGGCCGAGCTTTTGCAACGGTGGGGGTGGGGAACATCAGCAGATCTGGTAGGCTTCCTCTGACCAGGCAAAATTCGTAAGGGATCCAGACGCTCCCTTCTTATTAGTGGCTGACGCAGAAGGTCAGAAGGTTTAGAAGGGGTGCCGGGTCTAGTGTGAGATCACTCATCAGGCTGGGAGGCAAAGGGTACGCTGGACGCCACCTTTTTGGGTGTGGCTCTGGGCATTCCCGTGACCAAGCACGGCGATGGGGTGGAATGTGACTGGAGGAAAGTAATCGGATCACGCTCATCAGCAGAGCCAATGACCCATCCGGCAGGGGCAGGCCAGACGATTGGCGACGACTTTGAACGCCGGTTTGCATGAGACTCGATCTTATTTTGGTCCATAGTAGATATAGTACTTGTAAAGGATCAGATCAGTCGTAGAAGCAGCAAACAAGACAAGAAAAGCCACAACAAAAAAATAAATAAAAGGACATTGCATAGAATAACAGTGAAAACACAAAGGACCAGTGGCGGTTCATCGTGGGTAAGACGAACCGTCATGGGGTCCGTAGTTGTTCTTACTTAGACTAGTTATATGGAGAACCCTGAAGGAGAGTCTCTGACAAGTATGACGTTAATGCAGGACGGGACCATCACAGGTAGGACGGTCCGTCTAGGTGTCGATCAGAGAAGGACACTTTTAAAAAATTGGAGACCCTTAGGAGAAGAGGGGTTTGAAATCAAAACGGTCATGCAGGAAACGGACAGTACACCGGTCTACGAAGGTCCCGTCGTAGTAGGTGTCCGTCAGATGACACCTAAACGAAAGATGGCAAGTTAAAGCGGTAGTGTCAAGTAAAAACCCAACTAGTGAGGCCGGGATCGTTCCCAGAGGCGGAACCTAGTTAGACTGAACTTCAATTAATTATTACTATTGTTCAGTCAATATTCCGTTAGAATGCATATTAAAATATAAAAAGGGGAGTTTTATCCTAAATAAATGAAAATAACTAGTGAAATTTAAATGGGGACAACTAAACAGCTGCGAAATGTTGAGGTTAAGAAAAGGAATCAAAGTAACTAGGGTTTTTACTTGTTCCCACGGTTCATACTCGATAAGTCTAACTTATAACAAATTCTTCCTAGTATCTTGCATTGCAAAGTGATAAGTTATTATTTCTAAATCTGGGTCCGAAGTCTAGAAAAAATTTCACTCTGCACCTTGGTCCTTTTTTTATTTTTTTTTTTTTTTTGCTACGTGTGTGATATCCTAACCCTTATCTTACCCTAATATTAAAGGCTCGTATCATATTTGGACTAAAGTTATTACTCTTTTTGTAACCAATCAATACTAGCATATTAGATAGTATATACTCAAAATATGTTGATTATTCTTTCCTATTAGTCTAACTCCTTGGTCGGCTAATAGCATTAGGCTATTCTAAAGTTGACCATCCGTTAAAAAGACTTCTAAACAAAAGAATTATCATATACATTCAAGACATTAGTCTAGAATTGTATTTTAGTTAGGTTACCTCATATAGCCTTGGTTCCGACAACCCTACTTAGGAGTGTAGTTACCCATTAGTCATAATTACAATATTCAAATATTTGATATTACGAATTCATTGACTTACTTGCGATGAGACTGAGAATGAGAATGAGTAAAATCCGAAAAGTTCACTTTGATTAATCAAGCAAAGTACCAAAAATGTTTTGTTTTTTTCAATGGATAAAAGTCTTAAGATAATAATCATCTCTCAAAGAGTCTACAAAATAATCAAGCGTTTCTTATAACAATATTCAAAGGTTAGGGTAAAATTGAACAAGAATCTAACCTCACAAAGGCGGTTTTTCAAACTATTATAAAAAATAAAAACCTAATTAAACAGGGACTCTATTTGCTTGAAATCTGTCTAAAATGCGGCTTGGGTAGAAGGACCTCGAGACGGGACGTCATGGTCATGAAGGGCCGTAGTGGACTCCGTCGTCTATACTTTGAAAATTTCTTCTGTGCTTCTTTATTACCCTCGACGGCAGGTATCAAAGTAGTTACGCCCAAAACAATTTGTCGAGGGTCTAAATTCAAAAACCTTGACTCTTGGAATATGGGGACTTGGGGCTACTTCTCTTGATCTTCAGACGAACGTTCATGACGGACCGTCATTGTCTAAGACGGTCCGTCACGTTTTACTAAACCCACAATTGGTCAGACTTCCCCATCTTATTCAGCAGCTGCACTACGACTAGTGACACCTACGGGACCGTCCCAGGCACTGACGGACGTCACAAGCTCCGTCGGGGTCTTCTCGCATTTTATTCGCTCAAAAACCTCCGCATCAGCTTTGGACAGATTTCCTGCAACTAAGGAGAAACTTATATAAAAAATTAGCACAAAAAGGCTTTGGACACACTAAACTAGGAAAAAGTATTAATAATACCATGAAACCACGTATATCAAGGATCCACATGAAACAATATAGCTAAGGTAAGGGCATGTGAAAAGTTGTGTAGGGAGGCCTGACTTGACTTGGATGTAATAGGGCTAGACTTGTGTGGTGTCTTAGAGTGTTTCTCTCTTCCCTGAAAAACGGGCGAGGGCTTCTATATGGTTCACTGAGCTCCCTTTACCACTCACAGTTCTCACTTGGACCAACTACGGATTATGTTTTCTTAGCACGCTACGATCCGGTCTCACCAGAAACTAAACCACAAAGATTAGATGTGAACAAACTTTGTGGCACTACCAGGAGAGTTAGTTAGTAGTCTTGGGAAGATTAACCTCGTTTGGAGAAGCGTCCCAAATCACGAGATAGATGATGAGTCACTAAAGCAATACTTCTATCGGAGGACCGGATGATAATAATAAAGCGGGGGTTGCACACTATAGCAGGTGGATCTTATTGAGAGTGTCCTTATGCTGAGATTGCTGAAAATTAGAGAAAATCTCCGGAATAACAAGCTTGGAGTTACTAGGAAGTCAGATACCCGGGAGACATACTTTAGTAGGCCAGTCCACTCACAAAACAAGCCCCACAGAGGAGTTCGTGAAGAAATGCTCAGATGAGCACTGAGTTTGGTTGGGTACTAACAACATATCATAGGGTGCAGAAAAGATAAATGCAGTTAACTACTTGCCCCAAACACCACCTCCTATTGATGAATGTATTATGAGAGGACTAATATGCAGTTAATGAGAGAAACGGGGGTTTCAGACTGATGCGCCCAAGGCTCAAATAGGATACGGTGCCAACGTTACAAGGGAACCAAGTGGATCTATGGTAACTATAACGATGTGAGGGTCATTATGTCCAAGATGGAAACTACAACCCGGACAACAACTTAAACAGGCGGTGGGGGGGTAACTACGGTCACAGAAAGAAAATGATAGGAATGGGGCCCTATGTGCCTCCTCCAAATCGTGAAGTACTCATAGGGATGGTGGAGATTAGTTGGCGCGAGAGGAGTCGAGGGTAATTGAAGAGAGAAGCAAAAGAAAATTTCATTCAAGGATGGGACGAAGGAGTCCATGACGGTCCGTCTGACCACGACGATCGTCGCGATGTCAGTAGACCCAAAGCGCGTTGCCGCGTTTTTTTGACAGATTTCCAGTAATAGAGTCCTTTTTAATTAGGTTTTTATTTTTTATAAATAGTTCAAAAATACGTTTTTGAGGTTAGGGAAACTCGCATTATTAGTTAGAGCGAGATTATAGGAAAGGATCGGATTATTGGGTAGGCTTTGCTTTAATGTAGATTCTTGATTATTTTGAGATTCTTTGAATTGATTGTGGTGTGGTTGATTTGTGTTGATTAATCAAGCGAACTTTAGGATTTACTCTTTCTCATGAAGTAAGTAACATGAATTCTTAACCATATAGTTTGAATAGTGGGAATCATGAATTATGGGGATAAACTCCATAACTGGGTTGTGGAAAGGAAACCATGAGGCAAATAATGAGGGTAGAAAAACCTAACTAAAATTAATAAATTCTATATAGTTGTCTGGCATTGTATTGATAATTCTTTAGCATAGAAGGTCGTTTGAAAGGAAGGCCAAAGTAGTAGGAAACTCGCCCTTAATGCTACTTTCGGACCAAGGAGGTAGATTAATAGGACAAGAACTTATCAAAATGGATTTAGGGTATTACTATTCTAATAGGCCGAGTATTAGTATTGATGGTACGAGGGTAATAACTTGTAAAAGAATCGAATACGATCTTAATATGAGGTAAAGAGAGGTTAAAGAGAAGGTGTTAGGATAGAACAAACGTAGTCAGACCAAAGGCGCGAGTGACATTTTCTAGATCGGACAAAGGATGTAGAAATAAAAATGTATCACTGCATGCAAGATACTAGGAAACAAATTGTATAGTTGTCGAGTTGGATAGGGCTCCGCTACCCAATTAGTCTAGAATACTAGCCAAGTAGGTTTAAGTCCCCATCTATTGGCAATGAGTTTAGTGTTAGTGATCACGCCGGGCAGCCTTAACCTTTGGCAGGGTGAGTATATTCGGTACTCTTCGATTAGGGCGAATACATCGGACTCCCATTTAGCTAATGTGGTTGATATCGATTAGATAAGTAGCTTCCCACGGTTCAGTCAGACTTGTATCTGTGCATTGACCCAGTATAGTATAATCAGTATCCGTTCAGCATGTTATAAATTGGGTCGTTATTTAGTATAGCTCAGAATTTCGATATAATGTTCAGCGTTTATACTTATTTTTGTCTTGTTAAGTATGTTTTATTCACCTTTATTCTTATCCTACATGTACAGTACCTTTCAACAGCTACCCCGAACCGCATACATGCGCTTACATCTTATCGTGGTGTGTGGTCAGTTTTTCCACGATGGGTAAGGTCACCACTTGTGACGAACCCCATCACAGGTCACCGACACTATTTCCTGATTTTCATTCGCAGATTTCGTGTGAGTCCCTCATTCTCCAGGACAACGTAGTACGCACAGATATTGCGGCATTGACCTGGTGGACTATTCATGTAGCTACCAGTAGCTTCATTTCAGCAGATTTAGTGGTGAGTCCTCATCTCCAGGACTAGTCCATGAGATGCTTTTTCAGTATTTAGACTTTTAGCTTCATGTTTGCTAGATTTAGCATTGGGCTTGTCCAGTATTTCAGTCCGTTTAGAGGCTATTTTCAACATAGTTAGTTTCAGCTTAGTATTGAGTTTAATAACTTCTTTATATTAAACTCATTGATTTCATTTATCTCACTTATAAAATATGGGTATTGCCCATATTTTCAGTCTAAAATTATGATTTAGTTTCCGCAATAGTTTATATTATTTAGTATGCTCATGATCATGCCAGGAGGGTTAGCTTGGGATCACTTATGGTCCTAAGTTCCGTGTCCGCGTCTCATGGATGGCTCGGGGCGTGACATTTTCGTTGAAAGTTTAAGTGCTCTTACTTTTTACTTTTATCTTTATTATTTTATGAAGTGCATGTTCTGAGATACAAAACAAAAAAATTACAAGCTTCTATTTTGTAGTCAATCAAGTAGCGCTCGCTGCACCTTTTCTACATAAGTCTTTTGTTCTATTAACTTCTTAATGTTTGAGGAGGGTAATACGTGCAGGCTTCATCCTCTCTACAGGTTAGTCCTTTGTGTGATTAATTAACGAATGAAAAGAATGCTGAATCGATTTTACAATTGCAGATATATTTGTTCTCACCCATCAAGTTTCTTTGTTTAGTTCCATTTTCTTCACCATTACTGGCTAAAATGGCATTGCGAGAAGTCTGAGTTCACACCCCAGTTCAGTCATCACTAACAGAGGATAGGTGTTTGAGCGAAGAGATGATAACTATCATATTTTGTCTTTGAATAGTCAACATTGAAAGCAATGGGGCTTCAAATGGTCCTATATGGGGGTTATGAGTGAGTGACCTTGGTTGGATTCTCATCTCTGCGGTTCGAGATTCCGAACCGTTATTGGTTGGGTGTGGCTTCTAACTTAACCAAGCAGCGTGTATGCTTCACTGTTGATGAAATGAATGAGTATCATATGTGTGTTCATGTGACGATTTGTGGGCTATAAAACTATACTATTACTTTTGTGTATCAGAAAAAAGATATGATTTGTTGTCGTGGACTTCTCATTGATGACTTATTACCGCTTTGTTACCCCTTAAAGTTTATTCTGTTTACTTGCTAATGTATCATACTACTGAATGTTGTACTCTTCTTTGCGGGTGTGTACATGCTGGTGAAGCTTTGTTGGAATCTGATAATATCAGGATATAAACTCGACTTCTGCAGGATGTTGTTTTATTAAGTATGGTGCTGTAAGAGCATTGCACAATCAATACACTTTGCCTGGGTTAGATTCTACTGCTTAGATACTGGAAAATTGTATGGCTCATTTTTTAGTTCTTAATTCATCTGTGTATTTAACCATGGAAGTGCAGAATGCAGATGGTGGAACTGACCCCTGCCTTGGTAATTTTTACACTTGTTTAGTTTTTGTACTCTTTTTGTTCTTCCCCATTGATAGGATGCCGTTGAAATAATTTAATTGGTTGGTAATTGCGAAAAAACAAGCCTACAAGAGAAGAAAGTTGAAGCGTATGTACATGCATTAACCAAGAATATTGAGTTTCTTTTCACCTGTTCTATTTTTCTGTTTGGAATTTTATCTTTTGCATAGATGCTATCTACACGCATAGCTGTGACGGGCCTCAACAATCACATCTTGTGTCCTTGTATCTAGAAACCCAACTAAAATTTTCATAACATGCATACATGTACCCCACTTTCCTTGTCTTCGTTGAGTGATTAATAGTCGTGATTGCTTGCAGTGAGGCGCTGAAAAACTTTTCCACTTGGGTGATACCCATATAGTTTGGCATCATGACTGTGAATGTGACACCCACAACCACACTGGACAATCGCTTTTCTTTGCAAACCTATTATTAGAATGCTGATAATTTTCTAAATGATTCACTTTTGTCGTTTCCTTTCATATGTTTTGAAAAATACTACTAAATATTTCTTGCAATTCTTTTTCAGATATTTTACATATAGTCGGGTGTGAATATGTGTATCTCATGTGTTATGATGGAAGCAAGTCACCACGGTTTGTGTTATTGATTCCTTTTTTATTTCTGTATTAACGTGCACCTATTCAGTGCTTTTGCTATATTGATGAGACCCCGTTTTTTTCTTTTCCCTGTTATGCCCCTAAAGGCTTTGGATCTCCATATCTCGGTTGAAGCAAACTTATGACTTAAAAAACTAGTGTTGACCGATTCCATTGGTGCTTTTAAGCTATAAATTTACCTATAGCGCTCATCCTTCCTTAGGTGTGTTAGGATCAGAATTCCGCACCCACACTAGATGAAATGAATAACCCAGAACTTTAAAGAGAAAGAGATGGGAGAATCTAGAGAAGAGAAAGAGAAAAACCCAATATTTCGTGGTCAACAACCCCGTGTGTAACACTTCCCACGGCTTTGAGGTTATTTCTATTATAAATCAAGTATTTTTGTGTTACATAAATAAATAGGAAACCTACAATAGAGAATAAATAGGAACAGCCTAAAATAAGAGAATAAATAGGAAAACTAAATTACAGGCTCCACACTACAATTCCTCCCACTTGTAGACTAACTCAGTAATCAAAAAAATACATTCTCAAAAAAAAATCGCTTCATCATCAATCTTTCCCACAACACCCGCAACATCTGTAGAAACAACTACAGACGACCAACCGAGGTTTTAATATAACCTCAGTTTTCACCAACATCAACACATTTCGTCCACATGTTCTGCCTGCCGGTTTTTGCACCCTCTATCTTCTCCAAGCACATTCACCATCCTCCACTGCCCCTGCGAGTGAAATGGTATCGCCTTCCTGATGTGCTTTGGTCTTTCGAAATGCATAGACTGGATTTTTTTCAACACCAACTGTTATGTCACTCTGGCATCTGTTAAAGAGCTTCTTCAGTCTGGTTCTTGCCCCATTCCTCAGATAATCTGCCAGCCATATCATCATCTTTTCCCAGCTTCAGCTATTTCCACTACTCAGCTTCAGTATATGAAAGAGAAACACACTTCTGAAGCCTGGACCAATCCAACCACTGTTGTTTCCACCTATGGTGTAAATGTACCGGAATGTACTCTTGCTCGAGTCAACTCCCCACCAGATCAGCATCCACAAAACCCTGTAGGAGTCACCTTGCCTTTGCCAAACAAAGTGAGTACTGGATTGTTACCTGCTCAGATATCTCAGAACCACTGCACAGCTTCCTAATGCTCTTTCCCAGGGTTCGCCAAATGTACCTCTAACTACTCCCACTGCATGTGGCTTATATCAGGTCCTATTCAGACCTATCATACATCAACTAAACCAACTGCTGAAGGCTATGAACAAGTTCCTGTGATCACGCTCCTGCCTGATCCTCGGCATCTTTGGGTGACTGCTCCTTTGACACTTTTAAAATGATTTTCCAATGGAGTAGTCCTGGTTTAGCATCATTAACCCGGAATCTGCTTAGCACCTTCTCAATGTAAAACCCTGAGTAGATTTAAAGTCCCAGCAGATCTATCCTGAGAAATTTCTTCATCCCCAAATTCTGCTTTTTGGCTGGACCCAACTTTCCCTCTCAAACGTGCAGACCCTTGTCTTCAGATTGTTAATCTCCCTCTCTATATCCTTCAGATCACCTATCATCCACTAAAAATTAGAAAGACATATGGAATCAGTGTATTTTTCTTGACGTAGACAACAAGTGATCCTTTGTCACGCTTTGTAGAATCCACTCTTGGTCAGTAAGGAGTCAACTTCTTTGTACCACTCCTGCCTTGGTGCTTGCTTTGAAGTCCATACAAGCTCCTGGTGAGCTTGCCACCCATGTGTTCCTTGCCTGGAACCACAAATCTTATGGGTTGCTGCATATAGATCTCGTTTGGTGTCCATATCTCCATGTAAGAACGCTGTTTTTACATCCATTTGCTCTAAGAATGCAAATTTTTCCGATGCAACAATACTCAAACAGAATTCGATAAAAGCGTTAACTTCACAACAAGAGAAAATAGTTTTAAGCATAATCATACCATTCCTTTGTGAATATCCTTTTAACCACTAACGAGAGCCCTGAACCTTCTTTTTGCCATCCTGGTTCAGTCTTGATTCTTACCACCCACTTGTTCACCAAGCTCCTCTTCCACTGCAGGTAACTCACTCAACACCCATGTGTCATTTCTTCTCAGTGACCTCATCTTCACATCCCATGGTTTTCTTCCCACTTGATCGAATCCTACAACTGTGGGGCCTCATCACAAATCCTCTGTTCCCCCTCATAGTCAGCAATAGATAGTGTAATGAAGGTGAATACCTTATCTGTGCCTGATGGATCTGGATGAGCTCCTTAACAAAAGCTGCTCAGGTGTAACTTCTCCACTTCAGATTCCGCAGTATGAGTTGTGTTGAGTATCTTCTTGCGACATCTCTGGGGTTACCTCTTCTCCAACTCAACCTCAACTCCCACTTGCTTGTATCTCTAGACCCTTCCGCTTTAATGTCCTTGTACAGGACATACTCATCAATTTCACTTCACAATGTCCTCGAATGCTTTCTGTTCCTTGTTATCTCCCATAAACCCTGTAACAAAACCAAATCAGAACCATAATCCTATGAAGTCACTTCACAGACCTTGGCATCAAGCTTTCTCTCTTTTTTCTAGATCAACATGACATAAGTAGTGAACCCAAAAGTCCTCAGTGTTGAGTATTGAGTTCTTTCCTGTCCACACCTCCTCTTGGAATCTTGAAACCCTAAAGGAACTAGGTCCCCTATTGATCAAGTATGCAGTCTGTGCTCACAGCATCCCGCCGGCAAAGTTTTTTGGGAAGCCCACAGTGTATCCGCATACTCCTTGCACGCTCATCAATGTTCTGTTCATCTTCCTCACATCCATTGCCATTCTGGCCTTGCCTTACTAGGAACTGTTCTCATCAATCTGATTCCCTCCTTCACAGAAGTGCCTTGAACTCTTGATTTGTCCATACTCTCCCTTCCATTGTCAGACCTTAGGCATTTGATTTCAAACCGGTCTGATTCCTCAAACTTCAGCTTTCCCTTCTTGAAAGTTTCAAACACCACCCACCTACTTCAATGCTTCACGAAGTAACCCTACCTTCCAGCTGAAATCATCAATGAAGGTACATAGAATCTGATCCTCCAAGTGATGATATGGAAGATTTTCCCCACACATCTGTATGGACCATTTCCAACCGCATTTCTTGGCTATCTAGGAGTCCTTTTGGTGAACTTAACTCTTTTCTGTATTTGCCCATACACCAGCTCCTCGCAAAGAAACCCATATCAACAAACTTTCCGACCCTCTAATGCTCCTTTGTCAACCATATCCTCATTGCCTTTAGTAACTCATTGTCCAATCGTTGTGCCCCATACCTGAACTAGATCACCTTCAGCAACAGCGTCCATGTTTTACAACCCCTGCAGTGGTGTACAAGGTTCCAGATTTGGTTGCCACGAGCTACTCAATAGCACCTTTCACACTTCCACGAACTTTTCCCAAACTCTGCTGCATATCCCGTTCTAAATCCAACGGACCCAATAGAGATAAATTTTTCTTGATCCCCGGAAGATATCTGACATCCTCCAATGTCCACTGTTTCCCAAGGTGGTCTTTATGCGACGGATCCCCCTTTAACTTCAATCTCTAAGGCTTTATTGTCAGCAAGATATACTTTTCCCAAAATTTCCAGATTTGAAATTTTGAACAACTCCTTGCTTGGAGCCGAATGGAAGATGCACCATATCCAAAATACCTGCTTCAACCGGGTTGTTCACACTAAGGATTAGAATCATCCCCTGTCCCTCTGGTGAATTTCCAAAAATCTTGTCAGCTCCAATTTCTGATTCTTTTCTCTTCTTTGTCTTTGTACAGTTCGGCCGAAAGTGCCCTTTTTCTCCACAATTCCAACAAGTCCCTTTTTCTGTTCATGTGATTTTTCCTCGATTCTTTTGATTTTGATCGACCTAGTTGATTTGGCCTTTCGTCTTACTTCTCCCCCTTCGATCAACGCTGAGAGCACTGCCCGATAATCTCCCACTCTCGTTTGCGAATACTTTCGTTAAGACAACATCACGATTTCATCAAACTTTAGGTTCTCAGATCACTGAATGCTAATCGCAACAACAACAGTATCCCAAGACTCGGCATAGATGACATCAAATCGAACGCCGTAATTTAATCTTCGAAATTATATCCACAATTGAGTTACTCCAATCATATTGAACCTCGTTTAATATGAGCAGAAACGGATCCATTCTCAGACATCTGTAAATTGAACAATCTACGCATTTCAAATATACCTTTTTCCATAAGCCGAGGTTTTTCATACATTTTTGACAGTGCCTTAAACAGACCGCGACGTAGTCTTGTCCTTGGGGCAACAGATGTTTGAACGCCATGTTTCTTGACAAAGTCAACCGAATCAACCCTAGAGCCTGGCTATCCTTGAGTTCCTCACTTCTCCTCTCCTCCTCCTCCGTCATGGATTCCGGTTCCCCCGTCAAACGTTTCGTGAAGATCTTTCTGGTATAGATAAGTCGTTGATCTGCATTTCCAAAAACTGAAATCGGATCCATCAAAACTTCTCGATTCCACTTTCGAACTATCCATCTTTCTGTGATACGTGTTGAATCTCCTTAGCTCTAATACCAGTGTGTTAGGATCGAATTCATGACGCACACTAATGAATGAAGACACACAGAACTTCAAGAGAAAGATATGGAGATCTAGAGAGAGAAAGAAAAAAACCCAATATTGCGTGGTAGCCACCCTTGTGTAAACAAATTCCAACTTCCACGGCGGGAGGTAATTTTATATTTACTAAATCGAGTATTTTTTGTTACAGAGAATAAATAGGAAACCTAAAATTACTCATGCTCCACGTACCTAACAAGGTTCAATATTTTTTTTTTGTATCTTGAACAATAAATCATGGTCTTTGAAGCCATATTGTTATGTTTACCTGTCTTCACACATTATTTTTCAATATTCTCTTAGCTATCACTAGGAAGTACACACTCCTTTTATTTTCACTATTTTAATAGTTTAAAAAGAAAAATTAGATGTTTCCTTGCTGAGGAAAAAATACAATCTTAGCTTTTCCATAGTCCTGGTTTGTTCTCTTAGGGGTCGTTCGGTAGAGTGCATTAGAAAAAAGAATGCATGATTAGCTTTGTGTATTACTAGTACCTTGTTAGGTACACTTTTTCAACCTATGTATAACTAATGAAGCATTAGTTCTATTTGAAATTAAGGTATTATACTAAAACTTACAATCCATGGTATTAAGTAAATGCGCGGTTTTAATGCATATGTTAGCATGATGAAAGACAGTTGCCCCTCAAAGGCTCAAACCCGTTGTCACATCCTTCCCATCATATTTTATGGAGGGTACTTTTTTAAAACAAATATTTCTTTCTATAGAAATTATGCAATATAAATTATTTTTAATACACCAAACCAAACATGCATAAGAAATGATTTGAGCATAACTAATACACCATATTTAACACCTTTCTTATCCATCCTATCAAGCATTATGCGGAGCAGGGGTGTCTACCGACCCCTTTGTCTGAAAATTACATTATATGCCTAGAATAAAAATATTTTTTATGTATATATTTATACTATTTCAGGTAACGTGCATTTTGCACTTTTGATGAGACCTCTGTCTTTTATAATTTATAGGCCCCAAGATATAAAATTGGTTCAACATTTCTGACTACTCCTAGATTGTCTTTTTGTGCATATAAATACTTTTTTTCGTGTTTATTTTTGCTTAAAGACTTAAATTCAACAATTTTTTTTTTGGTGAATCATGAGCACTTTTGTAAGGCCAGAACTCAGAGCTCCACAGCTGAAATTTCTTGGGATATAAATATTCAACAATCATTAAAAATAAAAAAATGAACGACACAACCCATAGAAAATAGTGACCAATAAAAACATATTACAAGAACT
This sequence comes from Solanum habrochaites, assembly GCA_027704765.1. Taxonomy (NCBI): domain Eukaryota; kingdom Viridiplantae; phylum Streptophyta; class Magnoliopsida; order Solanales; family Solanaceae; genus Solanum; species Solanum habrochaites. The sequence continues at coordinate 67,288 of JAKWJA010001568.1, read as the reverse complement.
ATTGATATGGTGTTTGTCCCCACAACGCATGAAAATAAAAAATGAACGAATCACAATTCAATAGAAAAATGTAACCAATAAAAAATACTCTTACAAAGAACTATTAGATGATGGAACAAAGTGTGGTGGATAATATTTTTTTATCCAATTTAATAAGGAGAGTAATTAAGTACATGAAAGATTTGTGCATTAATGTTGTTTAATGTAGAGACTAAAAGTTTTAACACTCACATCCTTTAAAATGGAAATGATAGTTGGTAACTCCTAATCATTTAGTTTGTCTGTTTAAAATTGTTATTATTGATTGAATTTTAAAAATTAGTAAAAGATTTTTTAATTTAAAAAAATTGGTGAATGACATTTTCGTATATAACTTTAAACTAATGTTGCCACTTATAATAAATCATGATTATATTGACACTCCTTGATTTTTTACACGCCACTTTTGAATTTCTTTAAATTTTTACACCACTTAAGATAAAATTCTCGTTCCGCCATTGCTATCAGAGCCCTCTTAATGAGTCCCTCTAAGGTACTTGTTACTTCAAACCGAAAGAATCTGAACATTATCAACAATAAGTCAAGAATGAATCTTGGGGTTTTATTTTTGTATCTATATTCACCTCGTAATAACATTACTTAATTATAAGTAACTTTGAAGGTTGTGGATTCGTCAAATATTCTCTAGAGATATGGCAATGGCGCTAATAAAACTCTCTGAAATGGAAAATTATACAATGAGGGTAAGGTTGTGATCTTATTAGTTGTCTTGTTGTTAACCATTCTAAACCCTTTTATTTTTATTATTTGTAATGTCCTTTCCAATTACATACAACGGGTGCGATCAACCTTTAAACTGTTCGGGGTTTGCTGACCCTAATAGACCTAAACCTTATCACACCTAGTACTTCATGAATGCCATTGTTCTATATTTTTAAAATAAAACCAAGATGCCTTAGTAGGCTTTGCTTTGACCAGTGCATTTGTTGTTTCGCTAATTAGTTATAGTTTGGCGTTTCTCACTCTTTTTCACTCCTTTCAGAGTTGTGGACCAGCTTTTGGTGGACCTGGTGTGGACTCATCGCTTCCCAACACTGGGATTAAGGTAATAGTTCAGTTTTTGCATTTGCAACTTAATATAGAACTCAGACTCTTTGTTTTCTCTGGTATGTTTGACCACCGCCTAAGATTGGCACCTTTGAAAGGAACAAGTTGGTTCCCTAATGCTTGGCGTCCCATTAGTTTCTGAAGGTTTTCAGGCCAATTTCCAACCAAGATGCATTTTTTGAAATCACTTCCTCCTAGTAGATCCCCTGATACCACAGTGCCTTCTGCTTTGTTAAGGAAAACATGTTGATCTTCCTGTTGCCATTTAGTTAACTGTTTTGAGGCAAAGCTGCAATTTTATTCAAATTTTTGCCATCATGCACGTGGTTGATTATTGTAAATGCTTTGTCCTTTTTGGTTCAAAATAATTCATCCTGAAATGAATTCCAAAGCTATATAATATATAGCTTGGGGGTACTTGGTATGTACTTCTTTAAGTATGTTGGTGGTCATTGTGCATCTGTTTGTTTCATTGTTGCAGAGGGGAAAGCAAGTATATCTTCTCTTCGACATATATTTGTAACCTGGAAAATGTCTACTAGGTTGGAATTCGAGAGACACACATGTAATGTCTACTGCAAATGGCGTACACCATCTGTTACCTACCCTTTCCTGGGAAACTAGATCGAGTGTCCTTGTTATGAATACATGCTATGGTCATTTTTGTAACAACGGTTTTGTCCGGTCATCTTTCACTCACCTCGATTATTCACCAGGTACCTGCTACCTCCCACCAGTACAGATGGGAAGAAATCACCTAGTGTTTTTTACCTCCACTGAAATTTGAATTTGAGACCTCATGGTCTATGTTTCTCAGAACCTCCAAAAATGATGTTGCACCCATGTGCTACATGCTTTAGTCATATAACTAGAACCAATTCTTAGACCTGTAATATATTCTTGGATTTATCTGCAGAACATGTTTTCTTATTGCATTCTGGGTCAAATTTCTTTGGGTGAATTCTGCTTTTGTTAATGAGGGAATTTTATTTATTACCTGTCCTTGTACATTCAAACACTTAATTACTCATATACTTTTTTGAAACACATGTTACTCTTAAATGCAAAGATTTTTCTTTATAATTTATATCTGATACTATTGTCTTTTTAGAAGCTAACATACTAATTAATAGAACAGAGACATAAAATGATCATGTCTCTGTGACTGTGTTCTTATTTCCTCTCATCAGGTTTTAGGGTTCCATGTTCAAATATTTGTTTGATTCCTCTAGGATTGTGTGTTTTTAGAGCCTAATTTGGAGTGTTTTTCTCTACACAATTTGTGTTTTGATGATCTAATCTGAATAATATTTCTGAACTTCTAATAGCAAACTGTGAGATTAAGTGGCATCAACTTTATTGCTAGGCATAATTCAAGTAGAAGAGCATGTATATGGTTGTGACCTTGGCTGTATCACAATACTTAATTGGACTACTTTATGAGTGATTACCGACTACAACGTATTTTTAAGTGCATTTTCCAGAAGAAATCGACCTTGACTAATTCTCGATTAAGTAATTGTTGATTGTATCCTGAAGATTGTTTCTCCATATGTATATAAAGTACACTTTGTACTTGTATAAAAATGGTGTGTTGTTCTAATGCTGCCTGCACAAACTTTTTGGGTGTCTCCTTCAGGAGTGTTAATGGCATTGGAAATGGGATGCTTACAGGAATTGCAGCTTCTTCTGCTCCTACACCATTTCATCTCACAAAAATATGGAATGGAAAACCAATGGATTACAAAAGAAGTCAAAAGCCCTTATGATTATGGTGTCTGATAACCCTTCGCAATCAGTGGCCAGTTTTCTGGGACAAAGTAGAGATCACAGTGGGTAATGAAAGAAATACTGAATTTCTGGAGGATCAATGGATTGGTGGTCCCAGTTTGTAGTCCGCCGCCCCTGTTCTATATATATTAAGTCCCCAAAAACATGTTAAGATAGATCAAGTCTGAAGTATACAAGGTTGGGACTTAACTTTCAGAAGAGCTTTCAGTGACTGGGAATTTGGAAGTCTTACCTCAATGCTTCAGCTCATGGATACTTCTTGAGGAATTACTGAGAACATTGACCAACTTAAATGGAGGTTGGACAGGAAAGGAGAATTTTCAGTCTACTCTGTCTACTACAACATGAACCACACAAGTCATCAAAATGTGTCTTGGCCTTGGAAGCTTATTTGGAAAGTCAAGGTTCTACCAAAGGTATCATGTTTTGTTTGGTTGGTGATGAGGAAAGTATGCCTAACTCAAGATAAGTTACAAAAAAGAGGTCTTCAGACTTGTTCAAGATGTCTCTATTATGTGGACACAAAGGAAAAAGTAATGAGCACCTTTTCCTTCATTGCAAGACAACTATAAATTTGTGGCCACATGTTCTTTAGTATATTGGTAAAAATGGATCATGACCAAGTCTATGTTGGAGCTTCTGCGAAGCTGGAAGAATGTGAGGAGAAGCAGCACCGAAGAGGAGTGGTGGCAGGTCATTCCTGCTTGCATTTGGTGGACAGTTTGGAAAGAGAGGAGCTCTAGGCATTTTGAAGACACTAGTAATTCTATCTAGAAAATTAGGTTAAATTGCCAGTTTGTTCTTTTTTTGGTGTAAACAAAATATGTGGGGGGAAATAGGAGAATTAGTAGATTTAATTGGCAATGTATAAGCTTGTATGTTTTTTGGATAGAAGATCCCTTTTCTTTTGAATGTTTGTTAAGTTTCAACAGCTTAGCATCTCCTTGGAAGCTGAGTTTTGGTTATTTGCACCAAGTTCTTTTAAGTTGTATAATCATTAATATAGGTGACATGCGCAAAGCGTGTACGGTACAGACTATTATCATGAAAAATGGATACAAAATTTTGACTTCTTTGTATTGGCAATAGGTCTGAAAAAAAGTATGTAGAAGTGTCAGATTTTGATAGAGCTGAAAGAGCACTACCTTCTTATTTCTTTTGTTTATTTTTCACATCTGCATAATTCCAGCCACCAGGTTGTTGCTATCTTTTACATTTATTGTTTGAGCTGCTGTGTCTCAGGTCACAATTGCTCGAGTATACAACTGGGATGTGCAGCAACGTAAGTTTCGACAAGCTGCCAGTCCAAAAGAGTCGTGATCAAAATCTGTATATGTGGTACTCACTTTTGCTGCAAAGAGTACGAGTTAGATCTTTGTTTATCGTTTTAGGTTTGCTTGTTTTGCACTCTCCGCAAGCAGGATCCTGGATTATTATTCAGACCATCAGTTGTTGGGCTTGTAGCAATTTTGTAAGAAAGCAAATATTTATTGGTGAGTCTGTGTATTTACTAGATAGTTAGGAGCAAAATTAAAGTATGATAATACAATCTGTCTTAAAAAAAAGAAAGTGAAATGATACAATTGTACCAAAGATTGATAAATTGTGGTATCACCATGTTATATTGTTCCTATAGGGGGCTTGTCTCTGGTCATTGTACTCTAAAGAGATGAATGAATAGCTCCAGTTTTTCTGACTTTAGTATCTCAATTAAATGTTCACCATATGTAATATCTACTTGAAGTTATAATTCATTTGAAGATTATCCATAGTTAAACATGCTTCATACATAACAATCCTACCAACAGGGGCGAATTTATAGAGAAGACTATGCGGCACGTGAACCCATGGTCTCTCCGTGAAATTCGTTGGTTAATGTATATAGTTTTTGAAATTGGTATAATATTAACTATTGACACTCATGCAGTCATGCTCGAAGAAGGTTGAATTAGTGTTTGGTTTGAAGGTTGAGTTATAGCAAGAGCAATAGGGAACAATTCTCACTTATACATTCTCCACCTCTTTTATTAGTGCACCCATGTTCTAAAAATCCTTAATCCGCCTCACTATACCAAGGGATATGTTCATAAAATTTTCAATGTCGTTGACCTTTTGGATGAGTTTCTACCAAAAGATTGTAACAAATTCTACTGTAAGCACCAAGGGTTAGGTGGAATGACAAAGGTTTTTGTTCCCTAAATTAGCGATCTCGAATTTGACTCACATTATTTTGGCCCAAATGGGTTTTGGACATCTGGTAAATCGAAGGGACAATCGATAAGATGGCAAATGAACATTATAGTTTCCCCTTCCAGTTCTGCCAACGACAAAGATAGGGGTGGCAATTAGGTGGGTTGGGTGAAATTTGGACCGGTGTCAAGACAATAAATGGGTCAAGACCTTATCCAACCCAAATTTACTTGGGTCAAAATGGGTATGGGCCAACATCCAACCTAACTCAAACCTTTTTTATCAAGTTTAATTGTTTTATTTGCTATTTCCAAATGTTTTAGTACCTAATAAAATTTTCTTTATTATGGCTACATATAACATATCGAATAAAATAAAAAGGTTTTTAAAAATATTCTGACAATGTTTCTCACAAGTCAATTTTGGGTTATATATCAATCCAATTTTTAGTGGATTGAAATGAATTGAGCTAATAACCGGTCCAAACTTGAACTGTTTAGGCGAATAGAGATTAATTTTGCCGACCCATAAAGGAGCTTGTTTCCCAGTCATGATAGTTCTCCTCAAGGCTCAAACCTATGTGTCCCATGTCAGACAGAAGGAAATAGGGGTGGGAGTCGAGATAGCAATAGAGGGGAGTAGGGTCAAACCGAACAGCTTATGGCAGGGGAACATACTTGAAGAAAATATGAAATACATGTCTTCCTGTTTTCCTTAGTTCCAAGATTCCCGTGCGGTAGGTGCTAAAACGTTCTAAGATCTTTATTTTTTGAAATGGTCCGACTACTATTAATTATCGAGCATAACATTATTATTCGATTTATTTGAAATATGACCTGAGCTGATGTTATGTATCCGAACGTATTTTAATGGTATCAACTACATATGTTAACGTGCACATTTATAGTGTTTGGGGACTACATGCACCCTATATGAATACATCAACGTGCTGACGTACAGCGCGGTCCAAATCTAGTTGGGGACAATATTAAGAAGAGAAGATGCTAAATATCTATTGATGGATTGAAGAGTCAAGGGGAATTTGAGAGATCAAGCAAAGATATAGGCAAAGGAAACATGCGGCCGTCTTATATCGTCCAACAAGGAAAGAGTATTCCAAACTAGCTCGAAGGTTGTAATGACCGAGAATTGAGAGTCAGCCAAGATTCGAAGGGGCATTCCTACCAAGTTGTGCGTCAAGCAAAGGAAAAAATTGATTTAATCAGCCACTCCTAATTGGACTGATTCATCAAAAAACAATTTCCGAGAAGTCAGAAGAAGCAATCAAGACTGTCCTTCATTGAATCATCCCTGGGTTTCCTAGGACGGGAATATCCTCAAAACAATATATATAATACATTCTAAGCCCTATGCGGTGTTGAATTACAACCAATTTCACTTAACAAGTTTATTCGTAATGTCATTCTTTCATCTTTGATAGCATTTTGTACACAGGGGTGAGTGAAGAATTGTAAAAAAAAAAAAGAGAAGGCGAGGGTTTTGAGAGTAAGGGTTAATAGACCAGAAGGCAGTGTCAGTTTAGAACTCTGATTTGCCATAGCAGACATGAGCAAAAATTATACTCATTCTGTAACCCAGTTTCATCAGCTCTGAAGGAACACACTTGACAAAACCAAGTAAAAGGACTGGCACCGACATTGGTGCTTCCAATCAGATAGAATTTTTCGTGTTTCATTTACTTGACAGTTATTACGTTATAGACGTGTAGCTACTTCAGGATATCGACGTAACCTCTTGAAGTAGTTGACTGGAGAGATTTTAATTACCTCCCTCTTTGATATTAATATTATATTCCGAGCTACTAGAATTATCGTTTAGATCTATGCATTCAAGATCCTTTTGATAGTGGATTAAGGTACATATAATGTATTTGTTTATGTGTCTTTGTAAACTTAGTCTAATTCCAAACTAAAGATCGATTGTAGGGTCATGATATAAATTATGTGATGCCTAAAAGCGCGTATCCCATACATTAAATAGTCAGTGCAGGCGTTAAAGATGAGGACTATATAGCAAAAGTATTAGTTTTCATAGGTTTGCTATATAGCTTCCCAGCATTTCGTCAAGCAAAATATTTAGCAGAAAATTTGATGACAATCGAGAGTGTCCAATCCAGCTCCGGCTCTGGTTCTTTAATAAGGTCGGTATGTCTGCGTCGTCGACGCTCTACACGCAGACTAATTCCAGGCCTGGGCTTTAGCATGTCATTCGCATAGTCCCCTGTTCAGCATCATCCAAATCTCCTCAGTAGAAGAATGGCCGGCTGGCCAAGTCGGGGCGGCGCTCTCCATGCCATACTTGATGGACATGGTTATCAAGCGCGCTATACACGCAGAGTGATAGGTTAGTAAATGTAATCAGTGTCCGAACTCTCTGTCATCAGAATATGTCTAAACTGTTGCTGGGGGGACATGGGTGCCCCTGGGTGAAGATGCCCAGATGCCTCCGCCGACCCCTGGTCGGATATGACTATTTATTTGTAATGAGTCCACCAAATGCATGCCTGTGGCCTTGGGGAACGCGCCGTCCAGATCGTCATTAACTTCTAGCCCTTTGAGGGCGCCGTGTTGGTCATCACTGGCAGACCAGTACAGCACGGACGTCGGCGCGTGTTGTAAGTGGTATTACTCTGGGATATGAAGTTCTCACTGAAGGTCAACCAGCTAGGCGTGCTCCCGGCTGTAGCCTATGGAAAGGATTTGGTGCAGTATCTCTCCCCCCCGCGTGCTTGGTCCACGGAGCCATGGGCTGGACCGCAAGTTAGATGCCGTGACCTGTGTAGTGGTGAGGCCTTTATTGTGCCTCGTCGCGCGTAGCCGTTTGTATCGTTGAGCTTGCAGCCGTGGCAAGGGCCATCCTCAATGCTCGTGGGTGGAAGACACATTACCCCCGCGGACGGTCACCAAAAGTGGATCGGGTATCCGTACACATTTATGCCGTAAGATTCTCCGGTACCAAGGGCAATTGCCTCGTCTAGTCGCACGAGGACTCAATCCATCCTCTCATGTTGTCTCATCCGACCTTATCTCAGCAACTCCGGGCTGGCATCCCGAATGCGACTCAAGAAGATAAGCTCGAAATGCTGACGTGGGGGGGGGGGCGGTGGAGGAGACCCGGACATGTAGTGTCCTTCTCTCGGTAATTTCCTATTGCTCCGTACGCCTCTTTTTGGGCTTTATAACACCAGTATGAAGTGGCGAGGGCGGTCGTCGGGGGGTTCTTACCGCTGCTTTTGAGATTGCTCGGGTCGCACTGATTTCCCACAAGGACGTTGTGTGCGATAGACCAGGACATGTGGTGCACCTACGAAAATGTCTCAATGTATTCAATCAAGGACGGCCCGCAAGCACTCCACAGATAGGCCAGTTATGTGGGTGGTATGCGGCACCCCCCGACCCACGGACTATTTCAACGTGCCTACGAGGTACTGGCAGGCTGTCCCAAAAAGTTTGCACAACATAGCCACACACAAGTACAACCTTTCATCAACCTCAACATTATCTAGTTTATCCCCCAGTACACCCAACAGGGTCGCACTCTTACTCAACCGAAAATCACAACAACTACCAATATGTGGCCTAACCCAAGAAGTTTAAACAACCTGGCAGGACGAAGAGCCCAAGACACTGCACAACAGTAAAATATTTCCCTACATCCTCGACAATTGCAAGCATAGACACAGAATTTACCCGTGTCCGACGCCACAACGGCCCTAAAGCAAGGTCACGGGATCCGTTAAAAAAACATGTACGTTTCCTCATAGGCTTTGATACAATACCATTTACATGAGACTGATTCCCCACAATTTTCCTGTTCCGACCATCCGCTGAACACAGCCACCTAATCGATTTCAATTCAAAACCCACCCCAAAGTTCAAGAACATAGCGGAGAACATACCTAAGTGACGCAGAATGAACGAAGACGACAAGATCGGAATAGGGTGGGACCTTTGCTAGGCGACAGGGGGGACGATGTAGGGATGGGGGAATCATTGGTAGTAAGGGAGGATAGCGGTTAGGAGAAGTCTTGGAGAGAATGGGTTAAACGTCGGTGGATATGGGGGGGAGGGTTAAGGGTGGGAGAGGGCCGGGCTATTATCTTGTAAAAAAGGTGTCCCCCCTTGTGATTTGAATGAGAATGTTGAATATAACCTGGGCCGCGACGCGTGGACTATACGGGACTCTCTGGAAATGTTAATTGCCAGGCGAGGGGACAAGGTTTAGAATCGAGCGCGCAACGCGGGTCACGTTGGGTTGGCCTTTTCTCCTAAGTGTACAATGGTTTCTAGTATAACTCGAATTTGGAGACCCCCCCCCGGGAGAGGGGCGGGGGCCACGACTCTGAACGAAACGCCCTTGAACACTAGCTGCCTCGGCCTCCAAGCGTCAATTTGGCAGTTGGCAACGGTCTTACCGAACCAACCCTGCCTCCATTAGCGCGCGGGGCCTTCCACGAGGCGTTTTTTCAAATTTTAATTTACTTTTTTAATTTTTCATGGTATAACCTCGCGATCGGGAGCCACACGCTTTTCCTTAGGCGAATTCCTACTTTTATTGCACATTTCGTGCCTAACACCGTGTTATTGAACTACGATGGCTAACGCGAGGCCAGCCCGCCTTAGGTTTCGGTCATGGTTACGCTCATATTTTTGTATTTTTTCTGCGTTTATTAAACTATTTTTTATTTTGAACTAAATAACAAACAAAAACTGGGTGGGGTAACTTCTAACTATTACAGATGGGTTCAAAGTGTCCTAACCGTGTATTAACTGCTTAACGTCACACCCGACCCGTCTCATGAATCACGCATTAATCCAATGTGAGCGCCAGCTCACGATCCACTCCTTTTATGAAGTAGTGCTGACCACGTTGACCATTGAAAAGGAAAGTTCAGATTTATCCCTTGTTTCGTAAGCTCTGACAGTCACCATGTGGGGTCTCACTCACTATCTGAGGGCGGCCCGTCCACTAGACTCGAAAGTGGTGTCCGGGGACAATCGTCAGTCTAGTTGTAAAAGCTGTTCAAAGGTGCGTACACAGATTGCTGTCATTCAACAACTTGGTAATCTCTTGTATGAACTTTGCATTTTCATAGGCGTGAAAGCCTAACTCTTGTAGCTCATCAACCGTGTAGGGGTCCTGCTGCGCTGACGGTGGTGGTGTAACGGGGACTCAACAATCCAGATTCAGTCTCCTTGATAGCCCAATATGCCTTGTGCTCTAAACTCAGTAGTAAGTACAACTTAACCAAACACCCATTGAGGACGATACATATTAGGCCCTAACGTGGTCTTGTACGGCGCGTCTGAGAGGCCCATAAGCATCATCTAGGCTTGTCCAGCAAACGTCCCTTTCTTGGGCTTCGCAGTAGGTATGCAGATCTGGTTGCCCTCGCTATTCGAACACTTCTACTTGGGCGACTATTTTTGGGGATATATGTTATGACACCGTTGTGTCCCTCGTGCCCATACTTAAGCATACATTGTGTACCTATAGTTATTGATTACAGTGCTCCACTAAGCACTTCTTATCATGAGGGACCACATAGGACTTCCTGACCTGGTGAAGATGCTTTTTTGGATAACTCTGACAATTAACCAAGGAGGGTGAAGGGTGGGGGGAGGGGGAGGGGGGGGAGGGGGGGGGAGTAGAAGGGGGCAAGGTGTGGTTTGTAAATGCACACTTCCCCCCCATAGACGATATTACCCTTTATTTTAAGTTTGGCAGTATTTGTCCATTTTCTAATGATATCTTTTCTTATAGTATTACTTTTTATCATATCGAAAGGTAATCATTTTTCATTTCCCTATCTCTTAATGAGTGAGACAAATACTAATTTTTTTATCACTAGTCTAACAGTCTACAACAATTCAACCAAAATCTTCTAAAAGTGAAAATAGAACGGAATATACATTGAATCTATCAGAATCCGTTCCATTCAGAGGCGACTAATTGGCAAATCATCTAAAAACAATAGAGAGATAATAATATAATGGGCGATCACCATATAATGACATTTATTTGAAGTGTGCCGCTATTGAACAACTTTGGGTCGGGAGAAGTAATATTATATTAGGTCAACACAGATTTGTTTAATAGTCTAACCAAACCTCGCTACGACCAATTCTACACAAAAACGATAGTTGTAGGGGGTGAGCGGCACGAAATTCGGGAAATGCACACTCAAGTCTCTAACTCAGACCTAATTCTCAAAAGAATAACCATTTTTTCAGTCGCTTTGTGTTTGCTGTTTATTTTTTTTCTTTTCTAATGTCATCAATCCAGGTTCTGTGTGTTCTGTTATATATCCCTCGTAGGGGGGGGGGATCCTCTTGGTATCCTCGCTTTATATTTTTTTTGGTCACTGACTGTGGTAGTAATAATTTTTTGGGTGAGAGTTTGGTGGGCTAATTACAGGGCGGAGTGTACTAGATTGGGATTAACTGATTTATTTGAAATCGATTTGAGGAATTCGGGTATGATCATAAGACTGACAGGTTTTCAATAAATAACATAAATCCATAAATAATGACGAAGAAAATGAAAAACCAAATAAAAAAAAATTAAAGTTGTTGTAGACAGCGTCCCAAACGAGAGCGAGATGAAGTACATAAACTTAATGGAGGGTGTTATAGTTTGTATATATGTTGAAGTATTCTGGTGGTGGTGGAGTCCTTGTAGGATTGATAACGAGTCTCCTACGTGGGGACCAAGTTAGATTTCTCCTAGAAAATAAGTGCTCCTCTCATATTGTAAAATTAATTCCCATCAAGAAAATAAACATCTTCTCTGTCTTTTCGGTGCTCGCTAGTTTTCTTCTTCTTTATTCTTATGTTTTAACACTTATCATCACAGAGACCTCTACGTTTTCTTCTCAAACTTGGGAGATTTCGTTGAGATTAATAAAGGTATTATTTATTCTTTTTTTTTAATGGGCAATCGACAAAGGGCCTAAGTTCACGCCTTCAAGTTCGGGCATGTACTCCCTGCATGGGTGTTGGATGCTGAAATCCACCTTGATTTCATGGGTCTTGGAGACACTCCATAAGATAAGGCATCAATCAACAATTTCACGGGCGAAGTGAATATTCTTCGCGTCCGTCATCTTGACGAGATGTTGAAATCATATCTGATGTTAAGGATCACGTTGTTTGTGGAAACGACCAGGAGAGAAAGAAATTTACACCGACTGGAGTATGGATCAACATTCGACAAAGGCCACAATGATGGATCGCTAAGACGTGACGAGACCTTTAAGAGTCTATCATGAGGTATAATTTCTGTCATGGTTCAAGAATCACTTCTCAATTGACAATTATGTGGAGATACGGTTAGTGGATTGATCGGATGGAAGACGTTGGTCGCGGCTGTCCATAGACCGCCTCGAATGTGCTCTTTTCAGGCACAATTCGAGAGAAAGGTTTCAAAAAGTATTCTGAACTATTTGGCTTCATCTTCTTATGGGCCTGAGCAATATGATTGAGAGGTTATTGAGGAATCGTGAGATCGAACTACTGGATCTGAACCACTTCCTAGAGTGAATAGGCGTACGGGGCCCACCGTCTAGGTGACATGGAAAAATGGGTCCGGGGGTGGGGTCCTAGTCGTGGACGAGGTCGTGTCGTGGTGGCGATGATTATGGTCAACGACGTAATTCTATTCCTGCCATTAATCGATTCATCAATAAGAGGGAAAAAAGAAAGGATGAGAAACGATGACAGCCAGCGTAGGAAGGTTGTTGTTCGATTTGGTGGAAGAGCAATTCATTTTTGCACGTGTTAGTCGTACTCCCAACCACTTGGTTTTGAGATTTTCAAAATCAGACTAAAAGAAAGAAAAAATACTAGGGCAAATATTTAATCTCTGAAAAGTCAAGTTGATCATCACGGGGCACTGTGGATGTAGCAATTTCTTGCAGCATCACGGAAGAAAATAGGGATCACTTGATTTGTATGGTTGCTGTTAGACATGTAAGGTGAGATTTTTTTTTTTTTGCGTAGTATTTTATTAATAGACATGTTCATGTATGAGCGTTGTTTCAGTAGTATTAGTATTTGGTTAATTAGTTTAGTCGTTCTTCGCTGTTTCCGTAATCTTAATAACAATGGAGTATATATTTTGTTCATTGATTTATTTATTGTCTGAGTACTTAATAGAAGTTTTAGGTCATACTAACTGTTATCACGGGTGTTTGTATTGTATAGTCTTTAATTTGACGTATGTAGGAAACTGTGCAGTCTTTTTATGTATATAAGTATATGTTTATTTATGTTCCACAACAGTTTTTTGGAACTTAGAGGAAATATAAATTAAGGGCTTGTATTGCTAATATTTACTTATTAATTTATGTCATTTTTCATAATATTGTACCCTTTTGACAACACTAATATTTAATATTAATTTATTTTGGGTGTTGTCATTTTCATGTGTATGATAATTCGAAGAATCAGATTTTCGAAATATGAAGATCTTTGTTTTATGTTCGCGGTACAAACACATCGATATTCCAAATAAGAGAATATTGTTTCTCATGTTAAAGTAATGGGTAAAATAAATGTTACTACCATATTTGTGGTAGTATCTAATATGATTGATGTTTCTTGGAAGCCATTTGTAATTATTGCCCAGTGCAACTAGCTCATCATTGAGAATGCTATGTGTTTCTCCAAAATCGCAGAGAAACTGGTTTGAGTTAAGAGATATCCTGAAAATGGTTATCATATCCAATCAATGGATGATAAATCTTGAATTCTTGGGTATCACCATAGGTCTCTGGGCAAAACATGTGGTTAGTAGAAGAAGTATCCTGCCTTAATCTTCTGCTTGGATTGGAACCAAATTAGTTCAATTGAGGCACTTTATATAAATAAAATGGTTTTAACTTTCCAATACATTTGTACTTTGGCATGATCGTCTAGACACCCTTGGTTCATAATGATGATAAACAAATTTAGTGCGCGGGGTGTTAGCATGGTCATCCAGCTAAGGCCTAAAAGTTCTTGTAATGGGTGAATTTTCTTGTAACTTGTCATGGCTTGTTAGGAGGCAACTTAATTGGTGAACCACGAGTCGCTAATGAAAGTTGAATATATGAGTCCCCTGGTCTTGGAACGTATACATGCGGATATTGGGACCTATTCAGCAACCCCCTGATTGGGTCATTTAAGATATGTTTATGGTTCTAATAGATGCTTCTTCTAGATCGGTCCTCTGTGTGCCTATTGCATCGCTACGTGATTTGCATTTGCAATTATGGGCACATACTGAAGTTTGTAAGGGCACAACTTTTCTGACAATCAGATGAAGTCCATCTGGACTGATAAGGCTGGGCAGAGTTTTCAATCCAATCATTTTGATTATTGTTTTACATTGGGATAAGATTAAACACTCTTGTGCTCATGTTCATACGCAGAATGGTATCGCGTCTTAATGAACGTTTGCACTGAATACAATACTGGAGTATGAAACTAGTTTCCCACTTTCTGTGTGGGGACCATCGCAATTTTGCATGCTCAACGTTCGTCTCGTACTGACAATTATCGATAAAAGTTTTCTCCACGCAATGTTGTGTGTGGGTCAAGAACCTCATTATCGCCATCTAAGAATTTTGGATAGTGGTTGTACAGTGGTGTGCTGGTGGCAGAAGAGCGAGAGAGACCAAACCGACTAGATGGGCTCTCAAGCGGTTACGGAATAATCTCTGGTTTGAGTCACCCTCCATTATTCGCTATTCTTGACCATTGGGACTGGAGACAGGTTTCTGCTAGATTTTTCGATGGCGTTTGGATGAGCAGTTTTCCCCAAATTAGGGGGAGAGATATTAAATTAAAAACAATGAGAAATTTGTGGAAAAATTTATTCATTGTCTCCATCTTGATCCTATTCTTCCTTACAAATGCGCACAAGGAAGTACAAAGATTAATTCATCTGCAGAAATCTGCAATCAATGTCAGAGCGCTTACATATTTGAAAAGGATGACTAAATCACATATTCCTGCAGAGAATGTCCATTTTCGAATTGGATTGTCCCTAAAGGACCATCCCAATGGAGGTCCTACTAAATGAGTCACAACACACCTAAGCGTGTAGACCTTGGGGTCTAAGGATCAAATACGAGAAAAATAATACTAAATGGTCAATAGATGTACCTTAAATCTATATGAGATTTCAAATTTGAAAAAATAAAAAGTGCTGATTTCAGGAAAGAGTAAATGACTTGAAACTCAAGAAAATAATGAACTATCCAAAATTTTAAGAGATTTAGCACTATGAATGAACGCGATTCAAATGGTGGTTGATTTGTATTTGCAGTTATGTTCAACAATAGCTCAAGGAGATGAGGGATCTGAAACCTCAGATCTGTTATGAATGTCTACAACAAATGTTGGCCCGAAAATGGCAAGGGCTGCGGTCGGGATTCAATCAGATTGACGTCACTTGCCAAGAGCTGAAGTTTTTGGCCTATGTTTCCACCCTAATTATTGAACTTTTGGTATACCCAGTGTATTTTGTGGCGAAAAAGAATAGAAAATGAGACAATAGTGCTAAGCAAGCACTTGAAGCCAAGGATTTGTTTCCGAAGTGGGCCTGGCGAATGCGAGGCGTATGAGAGACATCACTCCCCCGTTATGGAGGGCATAATAACATTGCGTTATCTCGTTAGGTGTTCCCAGTCCCCATGAGAGCTTAGGCATTTGATGTAGTTGTTACCACGCCTCCCTGTTGTGGGGATCAGCTTATAATGAGATAACCTGAAAATTCCTGAAGGATTTGCGTGGGCTTCCTAATCATGTAATTTAAATCACGAGAAAAATGTTTCAATTAATTGCAAAGATCACTTATTGTTTGAGCAATCTGGGCGCAATGTGGTATAACCGTCTTATGAGTATTTAATTAAGGAAGGTTTACAAATGATGCAATTTGTCCATGTGTCTTTTACAGAAACAGATCGAATTTGTTGTACTTCTATTATGTGATACATAAATCTTAAGTGAACTCCAATGGCTTCACAGCATTATTATTTAAGAATGAATTTGAGATGAAGAGCTGGGAAAGAACCAAAATTAATGTCTTGTTTGCAAATTGAGCGATTTTAAAATGGTATTGTTGTTCCCTCGCTACACAGAAACGTGTTGAAGATTCTGTATGGATAGCCATCCATTAGTATCGATGGTGTTCGTTTCACTTTGAATGTGTAAGGATCCTTTTCCGGACCTCAGAAAAGGATGAGAATTCTTGATCGAGTCCCCATATCTTATTTCAATTGTTCACTAATAAGTTATCTGTTCCTATACTACAAGCCTGATATAGCTTTTGTTGTTAACTTGTAGCAGGGATAGTTATTCTCCTACTAGGCGAGACATTGGGAATGGATCGAACACTTTTGGGCGATTCTTGAATGACGACTATATGGGTCTATTTTATTCTTGTTTAATTGTGGCCCATCGGTTGGGGTATAGCTCTGCAGGGAATATAATCTCTGGAATCCCACAAGCTCAATCAAACATGCTAATGTGTTTATTGTGGGGCTGCCACTATCTTGGAGATCTACACGTCCTCGGTCGCCATTCATTCATATCATGCTGTATAATAGCTATTCATAAGGCAAGTAGAGAATGTGTGGGTTGAGTCTTGAGTCCTCTCATGCGAGAACTGTGGTTTGGAATGTGACAAATACCAACACCGACTTTAGTATGAAGATAAGTGCAGATGCTATCACAACTAAGGGAGGATTCGTAAAGGAGATAAGATAAGCGTTCTTTCGCCGAGCTTTTCTATACTAAAGGACTTCAAAAGAAATGGTGATATATCAGATGTGCAACAAATTACGTTCAGGGTGCTTGGGCTGATCTTTTCCCATGTCTCTCTACCAACGTACTATTCAGAGAAGATTGTAGCACAAGCTTTGCATGCGAGAGATTCAAGTCTGGCTGGATTGAGGTTCTCTTCGGGGTAGTTGAATGCCGCTGTACTTCCCCCCCAGCCTCCCTTTTTCCCGTTACGAGGGTATTTTGTCCCACTCGGTGTTTCCTTGGTAGTTTTTGATGAGGCAGCCTAGATGCGTATTCATAGATTGTGTAACTCTTTTCCTTAGCTAGGTTTTTTCTTTCTTAAGTTTTTTTAGTAAGGGTTTGTGACTAGGCCATCATCTAATGATTGGACATTCAGGGGGGAGTGTTATAAAGTATTGTATAAGTGGAATGTCTAGGTGCATGTGGAGGGGGCTTTTTAGGATTGAGTAAGATCCTCCTACTTGGGATACCACGTAGTATTTCTCCTATAAAGAGGTGCTCTCCTATCATTGTAATTATTCTCAGAGGAAATAAAATCTTTCTCTTTCTTTTCTCTCTAGTTTTTCTTCTTCTTCTTATTATATAGTTTTGCTGCGGGGAATGAGAATTTTTTTAGTAAGATAAGTTAGGGCCCTGTTAGTAAAGACATTAGAGAGGGGGGGGTAATTTGAAATCTATAGGACTCGATTTTTTTTTCTTCTACGGTATTTTTAAACCTAATTAAAAGTTAAGATTTATAAACAATCCATATGATTCATAATTTTTTATTATTAAAGTCTTATTCCCATCAGTTTCTTTAATTTTATATTATTTTAATTTCTTTGTAAAATAGAACTTTTTTTAAGTGTTGGGATCTTTATATTTTGGTAGAAAAATTTTGGTGTTCACAGGTTGCCCTCTTGCTTGAAATCATGAAGATTCCAGGTGCAAGACGATGCAACAATTGCTAATTTTTATACTGCAACGTAGTTTTACTAAATGGTGTAAGTTTATAATTAGGAAGAGGTTTTGACAACCCCCACGTGTCCAGTACTTTTTAAAACTGACCTAGGGTCGCGGTAAAAGTGAATGCTAGTGTGATCCTGGCGGTTTCCAATGAGTTGGGGGGGAGGTAGCTCGTAGTAAGGTTTTGTCGTGGATTTCGGTGTTCGTGCTCCAGCTAATTAACAGGTAAAAAAAGCGAAGGAAGAGATGAATCTCCTACTACCTCCGGGTAAGTGCTAGAGTTTCATTTTGGATTCGCCGATATCGCTTACCACTCCGCTTTGTGTGAGGCATTTCACATCGAATTTCCGCTCCCTTTGATGCGTAGACAGTCGGAGTTAAGACTGAAAACTCGATGACTTGACTTCAGCTACTGGAGCTTTCTTCCTTGGTTGTCTCCGCATGATGTATGTGAAGAAGGCGTTATTTCTGGAAGAAGGATAAGTCTTTTTATTTTGTACTACTGCAAATTTGTGTACTAAGTGAAAAACCGCACACAAAAAAATTTATGCCGTATTTTGCAACTAGGAATTTAAAAAATTTATGCCTACGGTTTGGCACAAAGTACAAATTTTGTGATTTTGATTGATAACCTAATACGGTCTATACTAATAATAAAAAATGAGGTAGATTTTTGTAGTCCTATTACAATGTAAAAAGATAAGACAAAAGGGAGTTTTTGTTGTACCCAGTGCGAATCAGGGGTTGTTGTGCCCGTAAAGACATGAAAGCTGAAAATTATGGGGTTAATGTGACCCGGGTAGTATTCAAACCCATAGGTTAATTGTGCCCTCTGAAACATGAAAATCCGAATAGGGGTTTCGTGCACTACTATGCAACCGGGGTTTTTTTCGCCTTTGAAAGAATGATAGGTTCTTGTTGTGCCCTAATGCAATCAGAGTTATATGTGTGCCTTGTACGACATGAAAATAACAATAGGGGTTGATTGTGCCCGGTGAAGACAAAAATGATAGTGTTTATGGTGCCCTATATGCCAAGCCAGGGGTGGATTGTGCCTGTGAATACATAACAAATGGATAGGTGGTTTATTGTGCCCTATTGCAACCAGTGTTATTGTGGCCTGTTAAAGAAAAAATGTGATAGGGGGGTTAGTGGTGCTATATGCAATCAAGGGGTTATTGTCGCCTCTGAAGACATGAAAAATAATAGGGGTTTTTGCCCTATATCGGCACACCAGGGGGTTATGTGCCCTGTTGAAAGCGAAGACATAATAAATGGATAGGTGGGTATTTCGCCCTAGATGCAATCCAAGGGGTATATGTGTGCCTGTGAACGACAGAACATAGTGATGTTGTTATTGTGCCCTATTGGCAGATCCCAGGGGTTATTGTGCCTGTGCAGACATAAAAATGATAGTAGTGTTATGTGCCGCTTGAACATCAAAAAATGATAGGGAGTTATTGGGTCCCTATTTGGCAAAATCCAGGGGTCTTATTGTGGCCTCGTTGAAGACCTAAAAGTAGGGTATTGGTGGGTTATTGTTCCCTATATCAACCATGGTTATTGTGCCCTGTGAAGAAAAGATAGCGGGTTATGTGTGCCTATCCTGTCAATCGCAGGGGTTTATTGTGCGCCTCTGAGGCATGAAAAAAATAGAATAGGGGTTATTTTGCCCTATGCAACCAGGGGTTATTGTGCCCTGTGAAACTTAAAAAATGATAGGGGTGTAGGCGGGCCTGTCTGCACCAGGTGGGGTTATTGTGCCTGTGCAGGACATGAAAAATAGGGATAGGGTTGATTGTTGCCCTATATCGACCAGTTTTATTGTGCCCTGTGCGACATAAACATGATAGGGGTTATTGGTGCCCTTGTGAAGAACATAAAAGAAAATTGTGATAGGGGTTATTGTGCCCTATTTGGCGGATCCAGTTTATTGTTTCCCGGTGAAGACATGAAAAAATAGGATAAGGGGGTTATTGTTCCAATATGGGATCCAGGGGTTTTATTGTGTCCCAGTGAAGACATGAAATAGGATAGGGTCTATTGTGCCCTAATATGGAGGCCAGGTGTTTTTATTGTGCCCTGTGAAGACATAAAAAAAAAGTGATAGGGTTCGGTGTGTGTCCTATAATGCAGACCAGGGGTTATTGTGTGGCCGCCGTGAGGACATTACGAAGTAAAATAGGGTGTTTTTTGACCTATAAATGCAAAACCAGGGGTTATTTGGCCCTGTGAAGACATGGAACGGTGAAATCTGGGTTTATTTGTGTCCCTATAAAGACGCATGATATATTATATATATGGATATAGAATGGGACATTAGGCAAGGTATATATAGTTGTAATTATATAGCAGTTATATATGATATATATATAACGACATAACATTTCATGATGGTATCTTTCATTCTGTTTCACATGTGATTATTATCATATAGTTTGATATTAAAGCGTTTTTTTATTTTATTTTTATTTGTACATTTGACAACTAAAATAAATAAATGCACCCAGATTCTAATCAAATGCGATTTTATTGTTATTATATTTTATTACGCACTTAGGATTGAAGTACAGAATTGAAGGGAACTTACCATCATTCGCGGAATTTTTTCTTCAAACTAAAGTTACAAGATGCTGCCTTATACTAGTTTTGTGAGTCAAAACAAAGTGTTGTTATTTTCCTACAATGGTGGGTTGAAATTCGGTGTACTTTTGGATATCTTGCTAAACGTACTTGCTGGATCCGCCCGCGCTTGGAAAGTCATCACATTAATGATGTCGATATCTCTATATGTTTTTAAAAACCATCCTTATCTTTCCTTGAACACGTGCATTGACATTCGGTACTCAATTACCATTTTTGGTGGAGGTATGTTGGTTCATCGTGGTCCCGAAGCACTGAACTCTGTTTGTATATTTTTCACTCCCTCGGATATTCGTGTATGATATTTGTTTTCTCGCTCGAGTTCACCAAGCCTAGCCAATGAGGTGCATCTTCCCAACAATTTAACTGGAAATATCTGATTCAGGATTGAACGTGCTAGTCATTTTTTATTTTCCCACTTACACTAGTTTATGCTGAGAAAGAAAGATGAAAACTCAAGAAACCGAAGGAGATTTGCATCATGAAGTGTTGATGAAGGCAAATTGTGTGGTTTTAAATAGAGAGATGAGATAAGAAAAAGTTGTAAATGAGGGTGCAACGAATCTATATGAGAGTACTGTGCAACTTTGAAACGGGAAGGACTTGACCGAACGGCTGATGGGCTTGGTTTTTCGAGTTAATTCTGGATCTCGTGAAAGCAGAATGGTGCACTTCAGTCTGGAACCTTTGACTTTTATCACTGATTGCGTCTCATGTCCAGACAAATGTCATCATTGCTATTCAGTAAACCCCCTGTTCGTGATTAGGCAACCAATAGACATTCTATGCTTTGTCCACTCAACTATCATCGGGGTCTTAATACATGCCGCTAAGGGTTTTCTCACAACACTCTCTTTCTTCAATTTGTATCCATAGTTCTCCTAGAAACATAAATGTCTCTCACCTTAGAGGACTGAATAGAAAAACGGTGGGTTTCTTTTATTGAGTGATTGACCGAACCCGAATGAATGTAGTGCCTACGGTGTATCCTTTTAGGAATCAGGTCACACAGTTCATTGAACTTTTCGTGTTTTTTTTATTATTTTTCTTATTTATTTGTTTTTTATTTTGTTTAAAAAAAAATTAAATAGAAGAGAGCATCAACCATGGGGTTTTGGAGAGAACAGAGGATCATTTATTATCTTGCATCATAAATGACGAGGAGTGCTAATGTAGTATCGTTTGATCGATCTGGGCATTGACCAATCGTGTCAATTGCGCTTTCCCTCCTATTCGCAATGGCAAAGATCCTTGGTAAGAACCCTTGCTTAATAACATAAGGGCCATTGCCATTTGGAGCAAACTGCCCTTGCCCGTCTTGGTGTGAGATACGTTTGCGATACCAAGTTTTACCCCCTTCAAATTTCTTTCTTGATGTACTTTCTTGTTATTGCCCGAGCCATCCTCCTGCTGATATAAATTGCCACAAACCAATTGATTCAATCGTTTTTCTTCTAATCAGTGGCTATTGTTCTAACCTCGGTTTAACCCATTCTGTATCCGCCGATAGTCGCTTCAACATGGTTTGAAGAGAAATGATTGCAACTTCTGCGGGTATGACATCCTCATTTCCATAAAGCCCATAATTAGGAGTTTCATCCGTGACGTAGACGAACAGTCGCCGTGCGATATCCCATTATAAGCGCAGGTATTTCATACCACTTGTTCTAGGATCCTTGCACCATTTTCCTAAAAATCTTCTGATGTTCTTAGTTCCATGCTTCGATAGCCCCACCCCATTTGCTTTGGGACGATCAGTGGGTTAAATGGATTGATGAACGAATTTGTTAAAATTAGCGCACAACTTTCTTCATCGAGTGCTGTTGAGATTCTTTGGGCATTGTCCTGTACTATTTTTTTTTATCCAAACGATATGATGTGGAATGTAGACGAAGTCCCCCCTGCTTTCTGGTAACTAGATTTGAACTTGACAGCTTCTACCGCATTTGGGTGGAGGACTCGAGGTGGCCACGAAAATAAATAGATTACCGTTAGATGCTTTGGCTTTATTTGTCGCCAATAACGTCTATTCCGCATGTAACAAAGGTCATGGACAACGTGGATGCAAACTCTAAAGGGGTGAGTGGGGATAGGGAATGTCGGCTATGAATTTGGACTGGATGGCACTTGCGAATAAATTGGAAAGCAATCTCCTCCAGTGTCACGCAAGGGTAGGTAATCACTGCCCAATAATCTTTTGCTATGACGTAATATTCATGTGGTGGGCCCAACCCCTCGAGTTTACCGTCATTCATATGTTTCCCGCCTCTGATATAGTCCTCAGCCCGGGGTCGTATAAAGTATCATCCGGAGTCCGTTTATATAAGATAATCGCCACTGGTTAGAGTAACCCGATTGGCGAGTCGCCATATAGTTCTTTTTTGATCTCTATCAGCGCTGCATGATATTCTCTAGCCTTTTACTTAGAATTGTTTGCTGGATCGTATACAGGCTCAGCCATGCTGCCTCTATAACCTACGTATCTCCCCATGCAATTATATTCCAATAACCAGTTGATCCCGAACTGGATTTCAACGGGTCAATGTGTATTACGCCTAGGGTAGTGAAGGCATGGCGATGCTAGGGGTTGCCAAGCACTCAACCACTCATTTGTGGAAACTGGGAATGAACATCAAATGTCAATGGACTTGAACTTTTTGATGAGATCTCCTAAACGTGGTTTGTAGGTATGAGCTTAATGTTCGAGTTCCCATCTCGTCCTCGAGCTGTTCGAATGAGCAAGTCGGAATCCTATAGACTAGAGCTCCATGTACTCCAATCGATTTATTCCAATTCCCCATGATGCAAGCTTCGTATTCTGTTACGTTGTTGGTAGAAACGGAGAATCGAGTCGTGCTGTGTAGGTATGACAACCGCTTGGTAGATAGACTCTCGGGCCAATTCCCACTCCGTTGTTTTTTGACATCCCCATCAAAATATATTTTCCTATGGGGTCATTATCAGGAATTTCTTCCTCGATAGAGTTGATCTCTCTCTTCAATCAAGGGAAGTATGTCTTTAAGGGTTCTTATTCATCCTCAAATTCGGATTCTCCGCCAGTGAACCGACCAACGACCAGAAAACGCTTTTGTTTTCATGGCGGTGGGAGTAACATACACCAATCAAATTCGGTAAATCAAATTTCATTTTGCCAACCTAACCCGTCACATGCGTTTTGAAAAATATAGTTCAGAGGATCCTTCGCGATTGAGGATAAGTTGTGTATGCAAAAAATAGTGCTTCAATTTTGCGATCCAAGTAAAGACAACATGTTTCTTTTCTTAATAGAGTGTCTTTGCCTCATAGGATGTGAACTTTTTGCTCAAGTAATAGATGCAGCTTGGTTCCTTTTTCCCCGTGACGTCATGTTGTCCATATAACGCACCCAGAGGATTTACTCTGTCACCGGAGTAGAAACAAAAGTCCTACAGGCTCTGGGGGGACCATTAACCGGATGAATTGCTAACTATTGCCTTTATTTTGTCAAAAGCCTTTTGATACTCACTTGTCCATTTAATAGAAGCAGCTTTTTTCACAATAACTTGAATATCGGCTCGCATGTAGTAGTGAGTTGAGGCATAAAATCGGTCTGATTAGTTTAACCTTCCCAGAAAACTCATGACTCAGTTTCTGGTTTTGGAGGGGTGCATTCTCGAATGGACTTTATCTTGAGGGGCTCTATTCAATGCTCTTCGCTAACTTAAAACCCAAAAGCTTGCCAAATGGAACTCCAAATGCACATTTAGTCATTAAGCTTGAGAAATTGTACTTTCTCACCCTTTCGAAATTTTCTTATATCACGCACATTGTCATTTGCGTCAGACTTTATATGAACATCAATGAATATATACCTCAAATTCTTTATATGCACGGTCAATGGAATATTTGTACTCATAGCTCTCATGGTAGTTGCCCCTGCATTTCTTTAGACGCAATACAGACCCTTAACAATATGTACCCCACAGGGTAGTGAAAGCAGTTTTTTCTGTGTTTTTTTTCATCCAGGAGAATTTGGTCGATATCCGGCGTGCAGTCCATGAAGATTGAATCTCGTGTTTGGCACAATTGTAAACCAAGATATGAATGTTGGTAGTGGAAAATTTTCTTTTGGACTTGCTTTGTTTATCTAGATAATCAACACAACTCTATCTTTCCATCCTTTTTTGGTACAGCAACAACATTAGCCACCCAGTATGTGTATTGACGCCCTGGATCAACACTTTTGCATTAGTTGTTCCATGGTTTCCTCTTTGAGTTTTAATTATCGCTCATATCTGTCTTAAATTTTCCTGTTTTGCGGACAGGTGGAAAATCAGGATGTTGGAAGTTTTGACTACCAAATCCACACTTAACCCCGCATGTTTCTATGACCAAGCAAAGAACTCTTTTGTATTCAATTAAAACTTCAATTATGTCATCTCGATAATTTCGCGACATGATGCTTATCTTATTATTTCTTTCCACTTCTCTTCGGAGTTTCCATTAAACACCTCTGTTTCACTTAGTTTGGTTTAGGCTTAGTTTTCAATTGATCCAAACCCGTCTTTTTATTTCTTCATCACGCTTTTCTTCATCAATTCCTAGACTTAGGATCATTGTTATGAGATCAGAATACTTTAGATCTATTGTAACTCGCATGGCATGTCATATTATTAAAGTTAGCGTAACTGAAATGAAATACGATGGCCAAATATTAGAAAGATTATGAACAAAGAAGGATGATCTACCTTTAATTGCATTTAATGGAAATTATAGAGGGGTAACAAGACAGCGAAACACTAGAATTTTGATTACAACCTGAGAATAATCCAGAAATAAAATAAAAACGCAAACCAAACGACCATGACTCCTGTTTTGTAGAGAGAAGTGGATTTCCACTATTGATTTGGACATCGGACGATCAACTCACATCATATAATATTTCCTCCCCCTCTGAGTCATGTGTACCTCATCAAAAGCATTTCCTTGATCACCTTGACCATATTCATCCACATCATTTTGTGGTAATCTGGACCGTTCCTTGAGAATTTAATGAAGGCCTGAACAATAGGGGAATCGGCTTTTCGACAGATTCCAAGCATTTCTTTTTTATATCTTTTGCCATTTTTCTCAATGAGTTGATTGAAACCCAAACCGATGTGCTCTTGAATTCCCATTGGACTGATAGGATTCACATTCCTTGCAACGACAAACTAACCCCTTTCCCGGGTTCATAGCCATTTGTACCATTTTAGCCACCACCATTACTGAAGTAGAGGACAGACGAGGTTGAGTATAGATTTCCTTCTAAAAACTGATTAACCGTATTGATCTCCAAAGCCTGATAGTTGAGGGATTCACACCTTTTTTGCCCTCAATCAAATGTATTGATGATCTCGGGTGATTGGTTAGATTATCTTCACCATGCAATGATTTCCCTTGTTTATCATGATTCAAACTCGTCCACCTGGTAAAGTAGATGAACAGGCTCTACCATGTGGATCCAGGGCCTACCCGAAAACGATTGTAAGACGTGTCCATGTCAATAACTTGGAAGTGATTCAACTCCGCGTGTCCCATGGTAACAATTAAGGATATTTCACCAAAGTATCCCGTTTTTCCATCAAATGCCCGTACCCAAACATTGTTAGTAGCGAATCCTATCTTGTTGATTTCAAGCTCTGTAAGTGGGAAAGGGGGCATATGTCGACACCGATCCTCCATCGACCATGACTCCTCTTTCACTAGTGTTCTTCACCATTTCACGTTCAGGAATGTAGATCCCTATGTAGTCGAGATCCTTCGAAGGCAATTCATACTTAGTGAAAGTGATTTCTATTTACCCCAAAAGTTTGATTGCACATCTTTTCCTTCCAGTTACCTAATTAATAGTTTTTGATATATGTGTCCTCATTAAAATCTGGTCACGTTCATGATGTTCTTTATGAATGTATGAGTACTGACAATACGAGATTTGACAGCCGTTTTCCTCAACTGATCTATAACAGAATAATCTTGAGCTTTCAATTCATTCATCCTTTTCTCAGAAACTCTCAACATCTTCCTCAGTGACTTGGTTTTCTTTTCTCACATTGACACTGATTTTCGTTATTTGTTTGTCCCTCTTTAATTATTCCGGAGCATACACTTTCGGACGAGTTTAAGAAGCTCGTGTTTTCATTTGTTTCTTTCTTCTTCGACATCTCCTTTCCTCCCTTGTGAGTACGGATGAACTTTGGTGAGTTCCAGGACGGTCTTGGTGTTTTGGTGATCGGAAGTTGTGCTGCAATTTGTTCTCACAACTGGCTTTTCATACTTCTTGATTTTGTCAACGTTGAAATTACCAGAATGTAGCATTTTGGTCCTTCAACGTTACGCCTCCTTTTTTTTTTTTTATGCTCACTCAGGGACATCAACCTAGATTCCCTCGGTTCCCAGCATGCAAACGCGCACCTTTAACATTATTGGTGCCCTTTGTTATGGGGTTCTAAACCATCAAGACTCCTTCTTTGGAAACCTGTTTTCCACTTTTGTTCTGCGTGTTTGGCCTCATAATCATTAACAAATGCCAACCATCCCACAACCCTCATTATTATGAGCAGGGAGTTGGTTTTATTGGTGACATTAGTGTTTCCTCATTGCGTACCTCGTTACCTATCTCAATTAACTTCTCATGACTCTTCTTAGGTCCAACAATTCCTCTGTGCTATGAACCTTGAGCATTGGGGGTGATACTCGCATAATAACAGGTCTTATCAAAAACCTCTTGCATTTGGATGACACGTACGGATTGACAGGTTCAACCAGTCTCAATTGTATCATTTCCCTAACAAACTCGTATCACGATCCCAATTTGGGTAAAATTGTATTTTGACCTTGTTCTCCGTATATTTTGTCCGGGTATGTGGCTTGTATGGCGCCTTGGAAATTTGTTATTGTGGGCGAGAAACTTGTGGGGCAGGACCCCGCCATTGTGGGCGCGAAGGAGGCCCGACTATGCCTGAGTAATTGAGACTACATATTGGGACTGGTAATGATGATCCAGAGCTGAATATTATTGTTCTTGTTGGGACTTGAAATAAGGATTGTTCGTGCCTATTAACACCTCTTTATTTTTTGTTCCAGATGCCCGCCATGTACCCTTCGCCTTCTTTTCTTCGATTGGAAAATATACTGGATCCACTTTGGGGAGAGCTTTGCTTGTCTGTGGTAGCTCTAATGGCTTCTTGACTCACATCTTCATCCTTACCCCCACCGACTTATCCCTTCTCTCCATTTCTTTCTCCTATCTTTAATCGCATTCGGCGAAAGGTCTGTCCATTGCTGCAGAAGATAATGAAAGTAATTCAGGTCTTGACCTGGGAAAACATCAATTAACTCATAGTCTTTCATTCAATCGGCTATTTGACTCTAGCCGCCTGCTCCCTCCTCTTATGGCTATTCCCTAAAACTTTATGATGGATTTTTTTTCATATTATCTAGGGAATTAACGATCGGGAATAATATCGATATGTATTGAAAATTGTTTATGACAAATTTTGTGCCATATCTCCAAAACGTGCCAATCCAGAATGTCCTGATCGATAAACCATTCTAATCTACGCCCGTTCACTCTCTCTAAGTAAGCCTAAGAAGTTCTTCTCTTTTCTCGGCGCCCTCACTGAGTACAGAATCTTCTCAAATGGCCACTCTGATCGCCATGACAATTTATATTTTATCAAACTTTGAATTTGAACCCGAGCAGTGAACATCTGGAAACATTCCATAGTCCCTAAATGAACACTTGTTGTGTCCTCCAAGCCTTGCATTTCTTATGTTTTGTTTCCAAACTCCTCATTTTTCCTTGTAATTTTCTTCATGTTCCTTATTTTCTTAATGTTTTTCTCAACTTTCACGGGAGAACTGTATTGGTGGTGTAAGGTTTGAACATTGAAGTTTTATTTAGGGGCATGACCTTGGACTTATTATCTTTGGTATAGGGTCCATCATTGGATTTTTTTGTACTAGTGTCGGTTGAGAATTGTATTAGTTTGGATGTAGGCATGAAAGTGGATTATTTCTCTTGAATGGTTTTCAACCGAGTTGACTGAGGAAGTTCCGGCCGTATTAGATGTGTTTAATGTTGGGTCAAACTCGGTGGTAACCTGGTCACTTGTTGACTGGATGGGGAATGGCATATTCGCATTCAACTATACTCGAACTTGAGCGGAGGAGCAGTGCCCATTCATCCAAGCTTCGTACATTTGATCATCTGTTGTCTAATATGTGCACCTCTTCTATAGGTACCAATTCTTGTGTCAATCTTTGGGTTGTGCATTTGTCATTTTCCCGACTTGTTCCTCTTTACGTGTCATTTTTTCTTTCCCTTTTGACTTGTGTCTATTTGATGAGATGCCAGCTCTCCTCCAAACCACCACCTTTAGAATCTCTATTCTCATATGATATATATATAATATAGATAATATATATATATATAATAGATATATATATATAGAGAGAGAGAGAGGAGAGAGAGAGAGAAAAATTGTGTTCGGATTCAACTATTGAGGAATATTAAATTCAGTTTTTTTTTTGTGTATGTTATGCACCTAGATTTTCAATATTCTATAGGTGTTTTGGAAGACTTTTATGTTTCCTCCCGGCTTTGGACTACTTGCTTATGTCATTTGGTCCCCTACTTTACTTATTAATACATTGATGCATTTTTGATCGAACCTATTAAGGTTGCCTCGTATCAGTTGAACATGAATCAATCATTACGTCGTTCATGTGGATGATTT
Source organism: Solanum habrochaites (assembly GCA_027704765.1). NCBI lineage: Eukaryota > Viridiplantae > Streptophyta > Magnoliopsida > Solanales > Solanaceae > Solanum > Solanum habrochaites. The sequence goes on along the minus strand of JAKWJA010001568.1, from coordinate 38,040 downwards.
ATTTCAAAAGAAAAGATACGACATTGTTTACTTAAATACCATTCAAAAATCAAATGACCAAAACATCACAAGTACTTAAGCATTAAACAAATTTGACGACTAAAGAGAGGGTCAAAATAATATAAAAAATAAAAAAATCCTCTGCTGACTTATTCTTGATCTCATTGCCTTCCTAGCTATAGTATACCTTGAACAAAGCTTCGCAGATGTGGGGCTAATGCATAGCGCCTCTCGACCCAGGCTCTCATCCTTTGATGGAGATGACCACTAATAAACCTCAATCACGCTCTCCGTTCACATGAAGCACTTGTCCTTCGCCTCCTCATAGTCTCGTGACAATTCTTGCAACCTTCTTCAGAGTGACACTGCATCACTCAGATGCTCTTCACTGTGCTTGAAGCTCTCTTTCAATTTGTTTATGAAATTCGTTCATGCTCTCCATCATTGATTTTACTTTCAGTCCAACTTACTGCTTGGTATGCAATGTGAAACGGTTTGGCGATGCTTCCCTTTCTCGTCCCATACGTTTATTGATTTTGTAACCTGCTTGCCGCAATGTATAAAGGCTCTTTCTTCATATATCCTCCTGTTGCTCCTAGCACATGTGACAATGCCCAATCTTCATGTGGTGCGAATAGTAGATGATGCTTCCTTTCAACCCTTTTTCAATCAATTAACTACTTTCCTCGATATTGCCTCCACGTCGAGCCAACTCTTCTTTACAATGTTTTATTAGGTCTTGCTTAGATATCTAAGTAGACCATAATTTCTTTCACCTCGGTCGGGCCTGGTGTTCTTATTCAATTTCCTCTTCTCGATCTATAATTCTACACAGCGCTGGATGCCTCGGGCATTATTTTGGAAGGAGGGCTTGATCAAAGAACCAATGGAGTATAGGGGGTCAACTCTCCTCAAACCGATGATCAACCATAGCTTTCGAACTTAAAGTTCCACTCCAACACCTGCTTATGAGCTTCTGTTTCTCGATCTCGGATCTTCAATGCCTCTTTCCACCAAATTTTGTGTATCCGCCGGCTTGAGGTAAATTTGTTTTTGTCCTGTTGGCATAGACGCGGAATGGGTAGTAACTTTAAGAACTCGTGAACACGAATACCTTCACCAAAATGTGTGGCCTAAAAGCCAACTTAAGCCAAACTCCATTTGAGAACTTGGGCTTCAACTACTTATCTCTCATTCGTCTGGACAACCCCCTTAGTTGCTGGCATGATCTTCTCATCCTTGATAAATCATATGTCATCAATGAAATATAAACAACTAATCTAAATAAGCTGCAAGATTCTATTTCATCTAAGATCCATGAAATCTAAATACCGCATATAAAAGAATGCAGACTGAATATCTTAAACCTCTGAGTATACATCTGCATTCAGAACAAACTAGTCGAAGAGGTATATAAATCAATATGTTGTGTATAAAAATACAATGACTTATGTATATAAAAATACATTAACCAGTGGGAGATTCTATAACCGACAACCATCACTTAAGAGCTACAGTACCCGGCCAAAGGTATAAGACCTGAAATGCCTAATGGATTCACTAGTAAACTATGAAAAAGGAATCATCTAAAAAGTATGACCCTTTTCTATCCATGGTATCTAACATGGTTTATAGGGGCTGTAAGTTATCTGAAATCTCCCCCATATCGGTGCTCAATACTACTCACAAAAATACACTGCTATTATATTTAAAAACATAATGATTTTGTGGGTTGAGATTAGTTCTCAAAACATATCTTTGAAAAAGCTCTCTTGGAAATAATAATTTCCTCTTCTTCTATTAAAACTAGCCATAGGCCCTATTGAAGTCTATGTAACACCCCATATCTAAAATAGACCAGAAATCAGCTTTTCAGAAATCTACATGTGCAACCGACGGTAACCATAAACAGACCATAGTCTGATCTACGGCTCGTACTGTGCATCCATCATTTGAGTCTGAAGCCCCCAAAAAACTCAGCTCAGAAAAATTGACGAAGTGTCGAACGACGGACGGACCTACGGTCAGTAGGTTAGACTAGGGTTCGTAGTATGTATCCGTCAATGAAGAACCAATTTACCCACTCTCTAACAAGAACCACGATTGAATAGTATGGTTCGTAGATGGACCTATGGATCGCAGATATGACCGTAGGTGAAAATTAGTATACAGTTAGAGGGAAAATGCATTTGTGTCAACTTCAATTGATCATAACTCTTAGCACAAAATTAATTAGGTGTCCTACGACTTATGAAATGATAGATAATTGAATTAACTTTCCATATCCACAAAGTGTGCTGAAACATAACTAATATACGTCGTTTTGACCCTAAATCATTAGATTTTAGTCAGTTTAAGCCTAGAAACATAACTAAAACTTACCTAAGTCAAAATCATAAATCAAAACTTCAAAAATTAGAAGCAAGAAAGGAGTAAAAGGTCAAGAACCCTAGTTCAATAACGAAGCAAGGTTCCAGCAGTTCGAGCCCCAAAATCTAAATATTTCTCCGAGAATTTCATCACCATGTATATGGGAATTCACTAGTGGGTTCCTTTCACCGATTGGGTCCCTAGTTTTCAGTCAGATTCTTGATTCCCACATCATGATTAGACCTAGAGTTTCTAGAACTTCAACAGAACTTCATGAATTAATTGGTTATATGTTCCAAATTAGATTTCCATGTTATTATTCAGTTTATCGCATGAATTTCATAACCCTAGCTATGTATTTGTTTAGTTCTTGAAATACACATGCTAGGCAGATATTTTAGTTAGTTCAGATATACATGCCTCAATCATAAATGCATAATTACCAGTTTAATTGTTGCATTCTTAGTTTGCATGTTCGGTTTTGAGATATCCAGTATTTACAGAAATTCAAACATAATCAGTTAATTACATAAATTAATGAGAGTAGAATAATACCAAGTTGGACTAGGGTTCACCGTACCCAATTAGTCCTACAACTACTAGCCAAGTAGATTAAAAGTCCCCTCTGTGGGCATCAGTTTAGTGATCAGGCCAGCATGTCTTTATACCGCTGGTAGGGTATATTGGTTCACTTGATGGGGCGTATACATTGGACTCCACATTTAGCTCATATGATTTTATTATCGTTTATTAGTATCTCCCACAAATCAGTCAGAATCTAATGCATTGACCATATTTATAGTTCAGTTATTATTCAGTCTCCGCATGTTATAAATTTGGTCATTGCATAAGTTAGCTAAGAATTCAATATATCATCTTCAAATTATTTTACTTGTTTTTGTGCTTGTTTCAGTTATGTTTATTTCAAGCTATACTCTATCTGGACATTGCTCAGTGTCCCTCAAGTATTGACATACGTTGTCGCTATATCTTCTCGAATGTAGGGTTCGGTTCTCAGCATCCATATAACGCTTAGATCGATTTTGGGTCTCCAGTTCAGAGATTAAGTGGTGGTCCTCATTCTCCGAGGACAATAGTTCATTCAATTGTTTCAGTATTAGCTTTAGTTTCAGTTTTTTTTAGACTTAGTTGGGGCCTGTCGTAGCATTTCTAGTCAGTTTAGAGGCTATTTTCAGACATAGTTAATTCAGATTTAGTGTTAAGTTAATAAATTCCTTGTATTAAAATCGTCAGTATTTCAAATATCTAAGTTATAGAATATGGTTATTTGCCATCTTATCTTTTCAAATTATGATTTAGGCTTCAACATTCAATTTATTATCTTTAGTATGCTCATGATCATGTCAGCAGAGTTAGGTTGGGATTATTTTTGATCCTAGGTCCCGTGTCTGCGTCTCGGGGTAGCTTGGGGCGTGAAAGTCTAGCTTCACTTGCTTCTCAAAAATTTGAAAACATTTTGTTTAAGTTATTGGCAACTACTTAGTTCCCTTATAACTCTTGAGAAGTGAAGTCAACTTGATACTCTTTGCTTACTTGAAACTTTAACTATTAGGGAATACTTAGTTCCCTTATAACGTTTGAGAAATGAACCAACTCTTTACTCTTTCCTTGAATTGCTTAAGTCTATAAGCAAAGTGTGAAAATGTTGTGAAAGACTTTAGCAAAACATGACAAACTTTACTTTGACTTGCGTGTTTAACTTCTAGATTTGAATCTTAACTTCCTTGACTTTGATCTTTACTTTTCTTGAATTGGCTTATGGATTCAAGGATAATGATCTTGCATTTATGGTTTATTTCATTATGTTTATATGCACTCTAGAGTGTTGGAAAGAACTGGGAATGAAGGGTACATCACTTAGGAACTAGTACGAAAAGATAGGGAAAGAATGGGGTCTCCAGGGGGTCATGGTGCTCTGAGTGGCGTGGAGCGCCATAGCCTGACAGACAGAGGTTGTCCTCAGGTGCTCTGAGAGGCGCGACACACCAGATATTGACGGTCAGACTCTGTCCTGAGGACCTTCGGGAGGCCCTTGGGCCCCACCCAAAACAGTCTCCTCCACGGGCTTTCTGACTTACTTCTTCGTTTTTCATCTACCTACCTTCCTAAACTCCAATTAATCCCACCCCAAACACTTAGGATCCATAAATAACTTATTACCCAATAGATTAGACCCAAAAAAAGTCCGAAAACATTGATTTAAACTAACAAATATCAACAACAATATAACCAACAAGAACTTCATTATTTCCTTTCAATGTACTATAAATTTCGGTGATGAATCAAATTGGAGGCTAGGTGAAAGAACGCAACACCAAATGATCTCATACACCTTGATAGGGATCATCCCCGACGAAAAGGACAAACGAATTTGTGGCGTTCTTGCTTCTTCATCCCCCTTCTCCTCTTTTCTTCTTTCTCTCAAAACCTTACCTTATTTTCTAAGTGTGTATACTGAATGGGATCAGTTTAGACCCCAAGATATTACCCCAAAAATGAATTTAATAATTAACATAAAAAAGAAACATCCTTAACAAATCTGTATTTGAAACATTTCCTGCTCAACAACCCAACTTTTGAAAGTCATATCTCCCTCATAAGACCTCGGAAATTCACAAACTTGGCATGGCTGTTAGGAAAAAAGAGTTTCCAACCAAGATTATCACTCCTATATAAAGAACTCACTGAAACTCCTTCCTAAGATGAAGAATTATAGATCGTTTGAAAAGGAGCAACAATTCATTCTGAAGAATCTGGAAAATTTTTTTAGATTTCCTTACTTGTCTCCCAAATATTATTTTATGTGTTTTCATAGTTTAACCTTAGGTAGTCTAGAATACGAGATTTACTAAAGTTATTTTTAAAAGGGATTCAAATATGAAAACTGACTACCCATCTTTCCCATTGTTATATGTTTTTTTCCCCCCCCCACAACGTTCTTTTTTACTTTAACTTGATTAAAAAATTATCTTGCTTTACCTTTATACTCTCATTTAATGTTTTCTTAAGTCAAGAAGTGATCTTACATATCTTGATAATCATTTCATAATCGCTTAATTTATTCATTCTTTGTTATTTTTCTATAAGCATATGGAAAAAAATTATTCTCTTCTTTGCCAGTTTTCAGATCTTGGCAGTTTTCTTTTATAGATGTGAGGGATGTTAGCATTCAGATTGGATGTTTCAATTTTCCTTCACACATCTCTAAGCATCTTTTATTTTTTCTCATAATTTGGTGTGTAGCTCATGTGATACACATATTCACCTTTAGTATGTATTTTAAATTAAGGGTACAAGTAACATGTAAGGACATCTGCAAAACATTGTTCAGAAAAAAAATATTATAAAGATCTCATTATTATAAGATAAAGAGGTACTTTATGTGAATACACATCGGAATATTAAGCTTTGCAATTAATATCAAGGGGTTTGTGATCTAAATATTAAAGATGTGGTTCTAAACTGAACACTAAAGGATTCATGTTGTTGGTTTTTTTCAATATTATGAATGTACATGTGAAATGAACATTATAGTAATAACATATTATATAAAATTTCAAATTCATCAAAAATATATCGCTTTGATACAAAAATCTTAAAAGATTAATGATTCATGATTAAGCGAGTACTATTTTTCATCAAAAAACCATGATAAACAATAATACACCCAAAAAATATTTACTACAATGTTTGGAAACAGTCAATACATGAAAATTATTGATATTGAAATTTAAAACTTGAAAGGATTTATGAAAACCTATCCGTTGAAAATGGAAAAAATGGTGTTTTGATTGAGAAAAGAGATAAAGAATGTTTTTAGTTATGAGATAAAAGAGCACGCCCAAAGCAGAGAAGCAATGAATTATTATTTGATAACATATTAAATAAGTCTTAATGTTGTTAAGAGTCTTCTACAAGTCTGATTCATTTAGACCTCTCAGACACATTAAGAGGCTTGTTAAAAAATAAAACAATTAAACTTAATGAGTTGAATCAAAATGATTCAGATGCAGACCTAAAAAACAACGTATGTAATGGGCTGAATCTGAATGATTAAGATTCATACCTCCGTTAAGTGCAAACAAATGAGGCCCAAGTTATTGACTAGATACATAATTTTAGAATAAAAGTTTTTTAAAATTTATGTCAAAATGATGTGCTGTAAATCTATCTCATTAAAAACGTATAGATATTCATGTCGTTCTAATAAATACAAGTTAGTTTGACTAGATACAAAATTTATAAATAAAACTATTTTGAAAAATTTATGCTAAATAATGGACTATTAAATCAACTTCATTAAAATTTTATATATATCAGTCAGTCCAATTTATATAAGTTAGTTTGGACTAGATACAAAATTGAAGATAAAAGATTTAAAAATTTCTGATGTATATAACATTAGTAATGTCTATGCGGTTATACATTATCTAGGTATAGAATTGAATTTCTTTCAATGTGTTAAAAACAAAGTGAGTAGTATAAATTAGAAGAGTGGTAAGTATTTAAAAGAGTTTCAAATATTGAAACGGACTACATCCTCCATCCCATTTTATGTCATTTTTTTATTTTACACTTGCATTAATAAAGTATCTAACTTTACCTTCTCACTCTCATTTAGTATTTTCATAAGTCAAGTGATATCTAACCTCTCTTGATATACATTTGATAATCGCTTAATTCTTTCATTATATGTTATTTTTCTATAAGCGTATGGAAGAAAAATATTCTCTTCTTTTCCAGTTTTTTATATCTTTGCATTTTTCTTTTATACATTTGGGATGAGCATCAATGGCATGCTACCCCAATTTTCTTACATATCTTTATTGTATATTTGGATTTATTTATTTCTATATTATTTTGTGTAGCTCATGATACACATATTCTACCTTTATGTATGTTATATTAAAATAAGTGTAGCAACTAACATTGATACCGTGCAATATAGTGGTCGAAAAGAAATATTATTAGCCTTCATTTTTTAATCAGATTAAGGAGGTTTTAAATGTGAAAACACATCTGAATATTAAGATTTGCATTCAAAAAAAGATTAGTATTTGATGTGAATAATGACGACGTCATCTCTAAATCTGAACATCCCTACATAATTCATGTTGTTGTTCAATAATTTGAAGTTACAGGTGAAATTGAACCCATTATATTAATCTAAGAAGATAAAATTTTATTTCAACAAATATCACTTTTGATTAAGAAAAGCCTTAAAAGTTTAATGATCGGATTAGAGATACTATTTTTCATTCGAAAATCATGAAAACAATAATACACCAAAAATAATATGATTGCATCAGTTTTCTTGACACGCGTCAATACATGAAAAAATTATTGATATAATAGAACACTTGAAGGGATTATGTAAAACTATCGTTGAAGAGGGAAAAAAAAAAAAACGTTTGTGTGATTTGGGAAAAGAGAGAAAAAAAGTTTTGAGTTATTGAGATAAAAAAGGCACGCCCACCAAAGCAGAGAAACGATGATTATTATTTTGATTAACTTATTAAAGCGGGTTCTTCTTAATGTTGTTATGAGTCTTCTACAAATCTGATATTCAAACATTCTCAGATCCATTTAAAAGAACCTTTTTAAAAAAAATAATAATAAAAATTTTTCAAAAACAACAATATTTTAAACCTTTAGAGTAACTCGGGTAGCAAGGTAGCAATAATTCATTATTTATTAAAAAATGTCAATATTTTGTTTGTTAAAAATTGTATGTTATTTATTTATTTTAATTTCATTTGAAAGAAAAAATAATTAATAATATGAATAGATAAAAAATATTATAACAACATTAAAATTTCAAAAAAAGGAAAATGATTTTTAAATATAAATCACTTTATTTAGGTTTTAAAAGAGTTAGTAGATGTTGCCATTTCTTCTCCATTTTTCAGTCGAGCGTTTTTTGCCCTATGTTCTTAAGAATTCCAAAAAAAATGCAAAAAATAGTGGTCTTCGGAATAATTCAATTGATAATCTTTGTAACTTCTTCGAGTTGAATTCGACATATTCTTGAAACAAATGTTTTCGATTTCACGACTATAATTTCGTTAGTTTTATTGAATTCAGGAAATTACGACATCAAGTAACTTTGTTTTTTGTTGATTATTTTATTGTTTGGATAATATATTCGTATATCATGTCGTGTTTTTGTTGATTATTTTGAATAGGTGAAATTTTTTTATTGTTTTAGATTTTTAGTTTTTTTTTTGAATGTTTTGAACCGGTGAAATCTTTGATGCAGACCGATTGAAAATTGTTTGATTATTTTTGGTTTTGTAGATATTTTTTTTTATTTGAGTGCATACAATATTTTGTATCCCATAAATTCAATGTAAATATTAACAATATGAGATTTTCGTATCCTATAATTTCTTCGTTGAAATTCATCTTATTATTTTTTTCAGTTCGGAATCTATTCTTTTTTGCAATACAAACAGGTGTATTTTTGTATACACTACGTTCAACTATTGATTAAAAGTTTAAAAAAAAAATTAAGTTGGATACCAAATATGTTGTTGGACTGGTAGAGTAAAGAGCTACATTAAATAGACCTAGAATGAAAAAAATATATGTACCATTTATAAGCAAATAAGATTTTTACTTCACTTGATCACTTTTAATTATCATAATACAAGTTTATATAACATTACAAAGAACAATTATTATGCACATATAATACAAAATTTATATGATGAATAATATATTTAGCACACATGGTTTAATACACTTATTAATACAATGTTGACAATTTTTTTACCAAAACAACATTATTTATATATAGCAAAAAATAAGTATAATTCATATATATTGCCATACATAATTCACTTTTAATAATATTACATATTTAACAAAGCAGTGCTATAATGGTAAATAAACAAATAAAGTATCGCTTTAAAACAGGTAAAGTTTAAAATGTAGTGTAATGTAGGTAATTGTTCCAGTAAATATTGAATTCAATTTAGGTATTGTAGTTGAGGGTAAAAAAGTTTGTGAATGAAAAAGTTTATTTTAATTACAGGTCATTATTTATTGATTACTGAAAGTATTTCTTTTTGGTGTGAATGAAAACATATTTTTTTAAATAAGGAAAACATTAAAACAATGATAAGTGTATTCAAAATAAATTCAGAATGTATTTCAATAACAGTTAGTATCACAAACATCAGGATGTATTTCAAGTCGTTAGTATTCCAAAGGTCCAAATGGAATACCAAATTTGTTTGCATTTCTCTTCTTATAATGTATTTATCACAATTTTATATATTAGTAGTAAATAATTTGTTGTGGTGGAAATAATTAAAACATTAAAATAAGAAGCTTTATCAAACTAAATTTTGGAATATTAATCACGATCATATGTATTCCAGAAGGACCAAATAAAAATCAAATTGGTTTGTATTCGTATTCCAAAGACCAAATAAAAATCAAATTGGTTTGTATTCCTTTTTATAATGTATTCATCACAATTTTATATATTAGTAGTAAAATACATTTTTGGCTGAACATATATAAAACATATAAAAAGTTGTATTGGAACTAAATTCCGCATGTATTTCAATATCAGCTGTAGTGGCCACAGCCAAAATAAAAAAACCAATTCAATTTGTATCTCCCGTTTCTTAAGTATATTCATCACCGTAATTGGTATATATTATAAGATTAAAGAATAAAAAATACATTTTTGGTGAAACATAATACATATAATAAGTATTATTCAAACTAAATTCTACATGTATTATAATATCAATTTATATTTCAACCGTCAAAAGAATGCCAAATTAGTTTGTATTTCTCTTCTTATAATGTATTCATCACAATTTTATAGATTATGTTTTCATAAAACTTATCTTGCTAATACTATTATGATTAAAACTGTAGAGAGTATATACAAGAATAACAAAAATGTCTTACAGAATATAAAATATAAAGCATTAAAATTACAAATAAAAAAAAAAGTTCAACGGTGTGATTTGAGAAAAAATAGTTTTTACAATAATAAAAGTATAACTTTATAACTTTAGAAAACCAATCAGATATTCCGGCCAAATGTCTTTTCCTTACTACAGTAAGGTTGCCAGAGTGACTATAAAACACACAATAAAGATCGCCATAACTACTTTAGATCATTTTACAAAGTGTTTCAAAAACTTACAATACAACTTTGCAAAATTATCAGGATCTCATACCTTTTTCCCACCACCAAGGCAAAAGCAACAAAAGCAACAAGGCGAAGATCGAAGATATAAGAAGTTCCAAAAAATAAGCGTTTTAAATTTTAAAAAGAAACAAAATGGATGAGACAAACAATGTCAAAGCCAAAAAACAGGTTCATCCTGAGATCTACTCCCATAGATAGAAAACTGGGAAGATTATATTAAACGACTAAAAATCTAAACTACATAAATATCAAATGAATATCTAAACAAACTACTCGCATAAAAATCGAAAAAACTAATGGAAATTCATATACAATCTTAAATATATGAAAGCATGTAATTTTGAAAACAAATCAAAAGAAATCTGCATAAACAAGAAATTACCTTCGAGCAATTTCTTGAATTAATATAGAGATCTTGTTTACCAACCAAGAAATTCCTTGAATCAAAATAGAGGTTTTGTTGAATAATGTATCAAAACTTGAATGATTTGTGCTTCTAATTGAGCAGAAAAACGTGAAGAACTTGAAGTTGATAACGTTAATGGTGGAAAAAATAAATTCTTTAACAAAGAAACGTGAAAGTTGGGAAACGTGTAAGATCAGGAAAGAATATTTATGGGTAGTTTTGTATTTATTTTTTATTTTTAATAGGGTACTGTTTTAGGAATCACCAATGATGGATCACCACTCACCTGCATCACCTTCTGGGCTTTTCCCCCTTCTACCCCATTTTATGCTCCTCTCCCCTTTGTTGCTCCCGTTATCTCTTCTACTTATCATCCCCCATGCCCTGCTTTCTATTTCCTCCCTCTACTGTTGCCTCTTTTTATTTGATCGCCTTCGCTCTAGTCACTCATTGCCGCACCTCGCTTTTTTTTTTTTCTTGTCTTCTTTTTTCCCGCACATTTTTCTCGCTACTCTCTTCCCCCTGCCCTATCCTACCTCGCTTCCACCGGGCCCTTGTTCTCCTCTCTCCTGTATTCATCATATTTATGATTCCCCTTTTCGTTTTCTACCCGCGTCCCCTCCCTTCTCCTCCTTCTCCATCACCGTGTAATCCCCCACTCTTTTACCCTGTCTTTCCTACATTTCTTATCTTCCTTTTACGTACGCGTCTCTTCATCATCTTCTTCTTCCATCCATTCGCTATCATACTCATACCCCGCCTGTGTATCCCTCCCCTTCAACCTCCCTTGCCACCCCGCTCACTACTTACTCATTTCTACACCTCGCTCCCCCCCTACCTAGTCCTCCCACCTCACCATCCTATGTCCACTTTGCATCCTCATCTCCCCCCTTCTCCTCCACCCACTCCTCTCCCTCCCATTCCTATCTCCTACTCATGCTCCGTCTCCAACCACCTTCGGTCTGCTTTTTTTAAGCTTTCTATCGCTCCCTCGTGCCCCCCTTTCCTTAATCCCCCGGTTCCAACGCCATTTAAAGCTCCTACTCGCCTTTTTTTTTCCGTTATCCCGTCCTTACTCCTCGTCTTTGTTTATGTACCTCCATCCTCATCCTTCTTCTTTTGTTTCACCCATCCCCCTAATACTCTCTTATTTCGCCATATTTGCCCGTCACACCGCTTCTCCCCCTTCCTTTTCTGCTTTTTCACACTAACTCCCATCTCCATTCACTCATCTCTTATTTTCTTTTCCCCTTCTTCTCTTACGCCTACGACTCCGGCCTCTCCCTTCCCGTTCCCTTCTTTTATCTTTTCCTCCCTTCCTATGCCACCCACATCACAACTCTGAACTCCAGCCTACTCCTGCCCGTGCACAGCTACCCCCTTTCAATTTCTTCAGGCCCCTCCCATGTTGCGTCCCCTCTCTCTTTTCACCCCCGTCATCCCTCCTCCTACTTCTCCCTTGCCCTTTTCCTGCTGCGTATCTTCCCCCCCCCTCTCTTAAATAAATAAAATTTATTATAAATATAAATTGAATACCACCTTATTTTGCAAATATTTATCATTTTGGAACATTTTAAATAAATATTTAGAAGTTTGTGTATTTGTACTAAATATGCTAAGTATATACTTACTAGATATCAAAAATTTCCAAAAAATAAAACAATTAAACCTAATGGGTTGAATCTGAATGGATTCAGATCCAGACGTATAAACCAAACGTACTTAATGAGTTAAATCTGAATAATTAAGATTCATATCTCCATTTGCAAACAAATGAGACCTAAGTTAACTTGACTAGATACAAAATTTTAGAATAATTTTTTTTTAAAAAAAATTATGTCAAAATGATGGTTTACAAATATATCTTATTAAAAACGTTTAGATATTCATGCCGCTCCATTTAATATAAGTTAGTTTGACTAGATATAAATTTTAAGAATAAAAGATTTTAAAGATTTATGTCTAAATTATGGACTATCAATCTATCTCATTAAAAATTTATATATATTCATGTTATTACAATTTTTATAAGTTATTTTGACTAGATACATAATTTAAGAATAAAAGATTTTTAAAATCTATGATGTATATAACATTAGAAATATCTATGCGGTTATAAATTATCTTGGTATAGAATTGCACTTGTTTTAATGTGAATTAAAAAGAAAGTGAGTAGTATAAATTAGAAGAGTAGTATTGTTATGTATATAAAAGAGAGTCAAATATTGAAAGGACTACTCCCTCCATCACACTTTATATGTCATTTTTTTACTTAAAACTTGCATCAAGAAATGATCTAACTTTACCTTTTTACTCTCTTTTAATGTTCTCTTAAGTCAAGAAATGATCTAACCTCTCTTGGTAAACATTTGATAATCGCTTAATTTTTTCCTTCTTTGTTATTTTTCAATAAGCATATGGACGAAAAATATTCACTTCTTTTTCAGCTTTCATATCTTTGCATTTTTCTTTTATACATTTGAGTATGTTAGCATCAGATTGATGCGTTCATATTTTGCTTATCATCTCAAGAATTCTTTTGTTTATTTTTTTTTCTCTATAACTTTGTGTAGCTCATAATACAAATATTCTATCTTTATGTATGTTATTTTAAATTAAGTGTACCAATTAACATGTGAGACATGTGCAACATATGTGTTCAGAAACTATTATAAGACCTCATTTTTTATTAAGATTAAAAGGTCTTAATGTAAATACACATCTAAATACTAAAATTTGTATTAAGATCAAGGTGTTTTGATTTGAATATTAAGATGTGGTTCATAAATCTAAACACTAAATAATTCGTATTGTTTGTTTTCAATATCTGAATGTACATGTGAAATTGAACATTATATTAATAACATATTATAAAAATTTCAATTCACCAGAATATATCGCTTTTGATTAAAACAAATCTTAAAAGTTTAATGATCATGATTAGGAGAACTATTTTTCATTCAAAAATCATGATAAACAATAATACACCAATAATATTATTGCTATCAATGTTCTTGACACGGGTCAATACAAGAAAATTATTGATATAAAATTAAGTATTTAAAAGGATTTATGAAAACTTATATGTTGAAGAGGGAAAAAATGGTGTTTGATTGAGAAAAGAGAGAAAGAAGTTCCTGAGCTATGAGATTATAAAAGGCAAACCAAATTATTTTGATAAACTGATTAAATGAGTTTTTGACCTCATTGTGGCACTTTTAAATGGAGGTTCTGTAGTCTTACATCAGATTAGGCTATATGTAATTAGATTTTAGGTCTGAATCTGGACTCAGTGAGATAAGTTCTAATTTCATTTGTTTTATTTTTTTAAAAACCTTCTGAATGGGTCTGAAGGGGCGAGGTTTGATATGAATTAAGAACTCTTACCAACATTCATACTAATTTAATAAGTTATCAAATGATAACATCGCTTCTCTGCTCTAAACATGCTTTTTTATCTCATAACGAAAAACTTTATTTCACTCTTTTAACAATCAAACATCATTTTTTCCCTCTTGAATTGCTAAATGTTATAAATCCTTTCATGTTTTTTTATATTAATAATTTTCTTGTATATATTGTGTCAAGAACACTGTTGGTGTATTGGGTTTATCAAAGTTTTTGGAATGAAAAAAAACTTGCCTCCAAATCATGATTATGGTTTGAAATGAAAATTTTTATGATATTTATTAATTTAATGTTAATTCAATGCCCACCATTCAGATATATTAAGAAGAAAACACGTTAATTATTAGTGTTTCGAATTTAGAGACCACATCTTAATATTTAGATGGTATTCAGATCAAAACACGCTGAATCTTAATGAAATATTAATAGTCAGGAGTGTATTCAGATTCACCACCTCTTAATCGAATGGAAACAAAGAGAAGTTAATGGTTGCCTGTATATAAAATGTTATGTCAACGCGCGTATAACAATTATCTAGGTTATAAATTGCTTTTGTTTTAATGTGAATTAAAGAAAAGTGAGTAGTATAAATTAGAAGAGTGGTAAGTATTTAAAAGGGAGTCAAATATTGAAACGGACTATTTTTTCCTCCCATTTTCTATGTCACTTTTTTATTTTACGCTTGCATTAAGAAATGATCTAACTTTACCTTTTTACTCTCATTTAATGTTTTCTTAAATCAACTTTATTTATACATGAAAAATAAATAATTAACTATTCTATCAGGGATATGATAGACAAAACATGTTGATTTATGCATAAATTTTATAAAATTACAAGTATTGCGATTCCAACAATTTATAGAAATGAAGACATATGAAAATGAGACGGAGGAGTGATTAGTTAAGGGTAAGATAGGAGAAAGAAAGAGGAAAAGGGAAAGGATTACTGTTTTTCGTAGTTAGTATAATGGAATATTTTGGGTTGACAGCCTATAAATTGTTTTAAAAATAAAATGGAGGTTAAAGTTGATTAACCTAATTAGCAATTCAAGTATAATCCATTTGATAAGTTACAGAGTAGCTAAATCATTTTTGGTAGGTTATAAAACAATCATCCAAAATATTTTGAGAATATCAACAACAATTTTTTTTTTAATGAAACTCGATTCAACTATGTGATAATTTTTTCACGTGTATTGCATGTGATTCATGCAAATGGTATATAAAGTATGAATTATATTAAAATTAAAGTGTAATGAGTAATATTAAATTTAATATGGAATAAATATAATCTAAAATTAATGTACAATAAAGTTGTTGATTGACAAGTGATTAGATATTCTCTAATTCTTCTAATGTGAACAATTAACACCTTCTTATAAATAATATTTTCATTCATGTTCCACTTCGGTGATTAGATTGCTTTGTCAGGACTAAATATTAACATTTTTTGTGATTTAATTGAGAAAATGGTTAACCTAAGTTGGTCAATAGACCTTGCAATAACAAGCCATCACAAGAAGGCCAACATGGACAAGCTGCAAAGACTCTTATTAATAGCGAGTTATAATCTCTAACTATAAATAAATAAGAATACAACAAAGACAAATACAAACATTTTATTTGGAGTTGGAGTTACTATAATAAAAAATTGTTGAACTCCAAAGGAGATTTGAACCAAGAAAGAAAAAATGAACCCTACTAATTGAGGTATTTATGAGAAGTTCATATATAGGTGAACTCAAACTAAGATTGCAAACTATGTTCAGGTATCCATTATTAGTACACCTATTTAGTTTTTTCCCTAATAAGAAATCATATTGTTCAAATTATATATATACATTTCCGTTACAATATCTTTTCTCCTCCTTATCCTCCATTTTCCTAGCATGTACTATAGAAAACTAAAGTTCATTGCTTCGCGGAGATTATTTTAGATAGGTTTGATTGAAGAAACTTCTAAAAGAAAACATAGTGAGCATTAACTTTTTAATGGTTTGAGTTGAATATATCAAATGAAAAATGTTGGACTGACATTATAGCAGTGGTTATCAATTATGGAGCCATATAGAGTAGATTTTGAATTTTTTTAATTTATATTAAACAGAATGTGTTGTTAAATTTCTATGCAATAGTTTATGATGATCGTCATAATTTCTTTTAAACTTTAATAAATCGCAAGGATGTTTAGTCATAATGATTAAAAAGTTCTTGCAATTAGTCATTATTATAACTTGTTGATTGTATAATATTTGTGACCACTATCCCTGTACATTAGGATTTTTCTCACAAAAACCCAAGAGTTACAATAAAAATACATGATTCACATTTTAGAAAGTGTTTTCCCCTTTCTGCACCCTCCACCCACTCCTTATAGAAGTCCTAAGATAGTAAATACATAAAATAAAATTTATCTATATCGTTTCATAATATAATTTCAAAAATGAAAAAAAGAGATGCATTTATGCAAATTATTAATTTAAAGAAGGAACTCTAAAAACAATCTACAAATTATTGTAGTACCTATTATGTATGACCACCTCGTCTAAGAACAATACTAGTCGTTTAGTCCTATATTTTGGGGGGAAAAAAATTTTTCCCCATATTATCTATATTTAAATGTAAAATACCAAAATAAAATTAAAAATATAAACTAAAGAAGATTGATCAACCTATAAAGGGTGTGAGTGATAAATATTAAATAATCTTTTAAATTACCAGCATGCTTCATCTTTTTCCTCATAGTATTGTGCATATGCTTGCTCACCTTCTAGAAATAACCAATTTTCATCTTCGATATCTCGGCAGTTGGGGCAACGCATTAATTTCCTACATTGAATTCTGATCCTATACAATTTGCACTAAAAGTAAATACAATTAAATATACAGACACATACAAATACAATTTTAAATAGAGCAATTTATTCACCCAAGCTTTTTACTAATCCAAGGTTTCGATTGTTCGTTCCCCGCCAATAACTATTCGACTTGGGATGAAATGCTGGGGCCGGTACATAAGATTCACCTTGGTACCCAGTCAATTTGGAAAGGCATTCTAAAAAACCTAGAGAAGTTGACTGGGACCCCTATCATAGATGATAGTCAAGGGAATCCCATGCAAACTGTAACGACCCGAGAGTACCTCCTAGAAGTTATGGTACTCTTAAGTCGACACACGGTGTACTCGACCTCTCGGAGGTCTTGTACAAGCCCTTTCGTTCCATTCATTGCATAAAACATATATGAAAAGTTGTGCGGAATTAAAAAATTTAACACAGAATAGTAATACTTCGAAATATCTCTTTTGTAGAAAAACATAATGAAAGGCTAAGTCTCAAAGTCGCCATCTTAGACACACGAATATATTGAGACCCAACCCATACTTAAACATATAGAAGATAGCTAAGTCTATTACAAAACTTTCAATAAGGAAATCTAAACATTAAGATTTCATTGAATCTAGTGAGGACATACCAACTCCTTCTTGAATGAACACTAATCCAAACACCCAGTTCGAAACTCCTCTCAATTGCCACCTATTCCTTTAAAGATAGACAAAATAATGGAATTAGTACAAAATATGTACTAAGTATGGCATAATGCATAAAATCATGATAAACAGAGTTTTGTGTAAGAAATGCTCTTTTTGAGTAAAACGTCACAACATAAGTATAATATACAACACATAACATCAACAACATTTCGAACACATAAACATGAGACCCTCCTACCAAAGGTGATTCTAAGGCTCACTTGAGTGAGTTATATAGCGAATCGCCATACAATCCCTTCACGCACACCAAAGATATCCTTTACACTACATGGGATAAGATATTTCCCATTTCATTAGTTAAACTCCCTACCTAGAATAACTCTAAGACTCAACTTAGTAAGACATAAAGAGACCGCCCAAACACCCTCTTCAAGACTACCTAAGAAATCCTCAAAGCTACTCCAGATAAGTACTTTTCATTAACATTCCTTTACCTAAGTCATTATGTTCATTAAGTCATTTAGAAAACATTCATCACTCAAGGACATTCACATAATGGTCTTTAAGAAGACCTAGGGAACTCACACACTAACATCTTCGAAACCTAAGGTGCGAATGTCTAGATAGCAATCCCATTTGATACCTCAAACTTTATTAGTTTTATCCAACCACTAGTATTTGGGTATCCCAGATGATTTGCGAATAGCAACCAATAACCGAAATTTAGAAATGTTATCTAATAATGAACTGGAGAAGTCAGAAACATTACCGGTGATGATGTGAAAAGCTGCAAGGTGTATACTTGCCAACGATTAGAACTAGACACATTCCCCATGTAGGCACCATGGTAGTAATATCGAGGGCCTTCTTATACTCTAGCTCCTACTTCGCTAGAGGGGTACTACCCAAGGCATACTCATTCGGTTCGCTATCTTTGTCTTATAGAATAATTCAATAAAGGACTATATGAAGAGGATCCATATAAGGTTT
The DNA here is from genome assembly GCA_027704765.1 of Solanum habrochaites. NCBI lineage: Eukaryota > Viridiplantae > Streptophyta > Magnoliopsida > Solanales > Solanaceae > Solanum > Solanum habrochaites. The sequence continues at coordinate 19,174 of JAKWJA010001568.1, read as the reverse complement.
ATATCAATTCTAGGTCTGCATACAATGGCGAAAGGGATACCTCAAGACGTTCCTAAGGTGTGATTTCATTGCGTTTCCATCGCCAATTCAACCTAAGTCCACCATTCACACTAAAATTATACCATTTGACGTTCAACTCAAGGATAGCAGAACCTTTCTTTCTCAATGGTTCGGTTCCAGATAAAGACCGCTTACTACATTCCAAGGTCGTGATCCATTCATACATGTATATTCACTTACTAAGGGTTGTTCTAACCTGATATGCCAAGGTTTTTATACTCATTCATTTATCAAGCAAGACGAGGACAAACGGTAATACCTAAACAAGACACAAGTCACTTAACTATCATAATTTAGCATATCTTCCAAGTAGCACATAAGAAACAACAAGCCAACTTTAGGGTCAAAATTTATACACTATATAGAACCTTCAATTATAAACCAATTTACAAGACTCTATATAAACCATAGAAAAGAATCATGCATCACCCTAGGACTACACACATAATGACATTGTCATAGTTAAATGATCATCTTTAATAGAAGAGCAACATACTTAACCTTGTACATGTAGCTAGATATGATAAACTTCACATAAAATAAACTACAGATCCCTTATAATACTTCAAGTTAGTAGTGCGAGAAGGCCATGCCGATGATCATTCATAATACAGTATGAGTAAACACCTAATGTGGGCCATTATAATTCACAAGTAAAGAACCACAACACCGCCACCATAAGTAGACAATACCAATCACAAAAATAAGTTCAAGAGTAAATTCTAAGAGAAGAGAATAGCGGTTGCGTACCACCAATCCACTCTTACCACTTTAATTCATAGTTCAATCATCCAATACAATGCTCAAAGGAACTCACCCATGACCAATTCAATACAAAAATCATAATATTCAATGAATATAAATCAATTAAATATGAATTTATCAATTTAAAAGAGCCTACTATTAATTTTAACATAATTCTTTCACAATTCAATAGCCCAAAGAAAACTACACCAAAATTCAATAGTATAGAGACAAGATCAAATCAGCCATAATATAGTCAAAATAGGGATTGCATAATTTGCATGGGTTCATAAGAAATTTGATCTAAATCATTCAATTAACATCAATTATAACATAAAAAATTGTTTCAAATCATTTCATGTAAGAACCCATGACTAGAAGTTGAAATGAAAGATTTCATGTTTTGATTATCTTTGAAAAATCATTGGAATTAAATTCTTGAAGAAAGATATTTCAAGGATGAAGAACCATACCTTAATTGTGATGAAAATCCCACAAGTTTGAAGGAGTGTAAAACTGATAAAAAATTAGGCCTTCTTTCCTTGGAGCGTCACGTTCAACAATGGAGTTCGAGTTAGTTTTGGTGAGAAGAATGGATATGTTTTGTTTTGAGTTGAGGGTTTAGATTCGATATATGAATTTAGGGGTTTAAAAAGGTCGAATAACTGATAATAAGTCACCCACAAATTACCCAAAAAGACCCCTGAACTTATTGGATAATTTAACCAACTCAAATTTGACTTAAAAATGACGCGACCAAATATGGGAGTTAAATGCGCGTCGCGAAGCATTGATCAAATATTACTTCATGGAAAAAATTTTGGACAGAATGGTTATTACCGTCCCGCATTTGCAGCAGCATTGTAGCACATTTTTTGGTCCAGCAGCGCGACGCCGCAGCCACTGCCAGATTCTGGCTGGCGTTGTGCAGCTTGTTGGGCCCAATTTGGTTCCTCATTGGGGACCCTTTGAATGGTCCCCCCCCCCCTCGGGGCACCCGCATTTCTTGAAAATTTATGAAACTGTTCTTGTGAGGCTACTTTTAGGAACCATTGGTACTTAGTTTAACCCTCAAACCATCCCCCAAAACATCACTATAAAACAGTATGATACACTAGTTCAATTTCGACTAGTTTCCGAACGTCATGGACGTTTAACCTCCAAATAGTTCAAAACTTTATATAATGTCTAAGAACACTATAATTAAACATTATATAATTTTAAAACATAATGACACAAGTGTTAGTATCTCATTTTGAGGGACGTTACAATCTCCCCCACTTGAACAACATTCGTTCTCGAATAAACTTGCTTCATTTTAAACCCTATCAAGAGATACAAAACTCAAGACTAGCAACACATAGCCATGCCACAAAATATACAATACACAAATATTGGAGAAATATTAATTCCATACAATCAAGAGACTCACAACACAACAAGAAGCTAGAAATAAAACTACGACTCATTTGCACATAAGACTCACATTTTTGTTTGATTTAATATAGGAGGAAATTCCTTCTCCACATATTATCATGCACATATACATCAGTTCTATACATATCATAACTATTTTTCATGAAAGAACAATTTTGTCAAATTTTAAAAATCTTTACAATGAACACCAAATCCTTTAACGTGAAACATGCTCAAATTTCCAAAAAAATGCAACTCTTAAGCAATTTATAATGGAAGCATGACAATATAAAATACAAAACCATATGAACTCAACTCACCATTTAAAAATAACTTCATGAGATGCACAATGTAAGGAACCAATGAAAGTCAATTTCAACAAAACTCCTAAACACAATGCACATACTACCATGATATTCTATCGCTTACCATATGCCTCCACTTAGAAGGAACCCATAACGACTAAATAGAGAAAAGTATAACTTACCGACATCATCATCATTCGGATTTGTTCCTTAAGCCCGGACTGCATAGAATTCGTTCCTCTTTGGTGCACCACCATCCGAAGCATTAAGAGGAGCTTGCTTGGATTATCTTCCTCTATCCACAATTTTATGACAATCTATCACCTTGTTATCATACTTACCACAACCAAGAAACCCATTAGTATCGGCTAGACACTTCCTAAAGTGATTCTTCCCACATGTAACACAAGTAGGCTTACCATTTTGAGAACCACTACCCTTTTCAAATTTGACCTAAGGAGTACTAGGTCCATCATGGTTTTGAGCCCTGTTCTTAAACCTAGGTTGTCTTTGCTCATTAGATCCACTCCACTTCAAGTTCTTTTCCATCCTATCAAGTTTGGATTCCTTAATTGATTGAGCATACACCATAAGTCTAGACAAATTCATATCATTGTGGAGAATCATATCATTGTGGAGCATAGCCATACGACACCCTTCTTTCACAAGGTCGGAAACACCAGTCACAAACCTACTTATCTCATCCATTGGGTTAGACAACAAGGATGGAGCATACCTAGACAACGTAGTGAACTTCAAGGAATACTCTTCCACACTCATGTTGCTTGATTGAGATTAATTAACTCTTCAATCTTCACGTCCCTCCTCTCACATGAAAAATACTTCTCCAAGAAATCCTCCTTAAACTCTTCCTACTCTATGGGACCCGACTCAACCCACCTAATATCCTTCCATTGGGTGTACCACACTTGAGTTACATCCCTCAATTGGTACGAAGCTAACTCCGACTTCTCCCTAGAAGTAACCCCCATGGCACTCAACACCTTTTACACACCATCTATGAACGCTTGAGAATCCTCTCCCACCTTAGAGCCAAGAAATATAGGAGGATTCATCCTCACAAAGTCTCTCAATCTAGATTTCATGGTGCTCTCCAAAGAATTTACCCTACGCCGAACCTCTCTAGTCACATGAGTAGTCATGATTCGGTCTAAAGCAAGTAAAGCCTCTCTAATCTCTCCATTAGTAAAGTTTAGAGGAACCACCTAAACCTCATTATCTCTTTCCACAATAGGAACTTGTTCACCTTGAGCACCTAGAGGAACTTACACACCATGTGGCACTTTTCCACCTCGGGGGGGAAATCCCTCATTCAAATAATTCTCATAAACCCTCTTAGCCGTTGACCTTCTCATATTCATCTTCCTAGAAACACAAGGAAAACCATAAGTAAAAGAACCACTCATAAAATTTACTTCTATGGCACAACTCAGAGTAGAAAGAAGGGGAAACTCTTAGTCCTATAGCCTCTCATCATGGATTGTTGTCAAACTAAACACGATGAACAGGACTCTACTAGAACTGGGCTTATGAGACTTTTCAATTCCTAAGACTACTTCATAACCCTATTTTCTATTAGCAAGTTTGTTACGACACGAGAGCAAATCCTAGAAGTTAGGGAAACTTTCGAGTCAGAACATGGTGTACTTGACCTCTCATAGGTATTGAACAAACCCTTTCTACCATTCATTGCATAAAAAATATATGAGAAGTAGTGCAGAACTAAAACTTTTGACCATATAAAATAGTAATATTCAAAATATCTCTTTACGAAAATATAATGAAAGTTAAGTCTCAAAAGTCTCCACTTAGAAACACGGAATCGTATTGAGAACGACCCATACTTCAACTTTCAGAAACCCAGGAGTTTATTAAAAAAACTTTTCAATAATAAGGAAATCTAAACATTAAGATGTCTCGAATCTATTGAGACATTACAAACTCTTGTTGAAGAACCACACTAATCCAAATCCCACTTAAGATTGTTCTATTCCACCTCACTTAAAGATAGACAAAGATCGGGGATTGTACAAACACTTGTTACTGTATGGCTATAATGCATACAATCATTATAAACATACTTTTGTATAAGACATGCACTTTTGAGTAAAAACGTCAAACATAAGTTATAATATGCAAACACCTAACATCAAGAGACTTCGAACACAATAAAATGAAGGACCCCCTACCAAAGGTGATTCGAAGCTCACTTTAGGAGGGTATTGAAGCCTTGGCCCATGACAATCCTTCACAACACCCAAGAGATCCTTTATACTACCCGGGATAAGAGTATTCACATTCCTTATGTAAAGTCGCTACTAGAAGTACTATAAGAGACCTAAGTAATGTAAAAGACCACGTTACACCCTCTTCAAGCCTACCTAAGAAATCCTCAAAAGCTATCTAGGAAGTCCTTTTTCATGAAAATTCTTTACCTAAGTCCATTATGTTCAGAAGTCATTTAGAAAAACAATCATCACTAAGGGCCATTCACAAAAAATGGTCTTTAAAAAGACCCTAGGGCACTCACACACTAACATCTTAAAAGCCTAATCGTGGAAGTCATAGATAGCATCCCATTCAACTACCTAAACTTCATAAGGACCTATCCAACATCATGTATCCACATGATGAAAAAAGGGAATATGCAAAACCGGACACGCCCAATTTATCTTATCATGGAATCGGGAGTCATAAACGTACCACTGGAGGGTGTGTTCTAACTTGCCAACGGTAATTCCTAGCGACACCATTCCAGTGTAGGCATAGGATTAAGGAAACTCGAGGGCTTCTTTGTACTCTAGCATCCTACTTAGATAGCCGTAACTTACCAAGCTAAACTTACACGACCTAGCCTTTATTTCATAGAGTAATTAATAAAGGAGTATATGAAGAGGTTCCATATCATGTTCATAGCCAAATCATAACATACCCTACCAAAGTGGTCCACTAGGGCTGCCTACAATAGAAAAGACGATATCTCAATGACTTCCCTAAGAATGATTTCATGTTCTTCCAGCTAACCAACTCTAAGTCCACCATTTACACAAGAAGGATATCATTATGACTTTCAACTTGAAGGATATCATAACCTTCTTTCTTAAATGTTCCACATAAATGACCCTCTTTACTACATTAAAGGTCATGATCCATTCATACATATACATTCATGACTAAGGGTGTTATAACCTACCGAGTCAAGGTTTCATACTCATTCATGTATCAAGCAAGGTACTTAGGTCTACCTAAATAAGACAGACTTCACTTTACCTTATCACATATAGAATATCTTCCAAGTAGCACATAATAACAAGAAAGTCAACTTTAGGTCACCCTATACACTATTACATAACCTTCAGTATAACCATTACAAGTCTCATATAACCAATTAGAAAGAATCATGCATCAACCCTAAGACTACACACATAATGACATAGTCATAGTCTAACATGATCACCTAACATGAATAGAAGAACACATACTTTTACATTAATCACATGTAGGTATATGATCATACTTCACATAAATCAACTACACGATCCATCATGATACTTCAAGTAGTGCCAACAAGTCCATGATCATCATAATACATATAGTAACACCGACGAGGCCACATAATTCACGAGTAAAGCACATATCACCACCACCATAAGTGGACCATACAAATTACAACATAATTGAAGACTTAAATTACATAATATAAAGAGAATTAGGGCTGCGTACCACCGATCCACTCTTACCATTTTAATTCATAGCTCAATCATCCGATACAATGCTGAAAGGAACTTACCCATGACCAATTCAATATAAAAATCATAATACTAAATGTATATAAATAAATACAATATGAACTTATCAATGTAAAACAGCCTACTAATAATTTTAACATAATTCTTTCACTATTAAATAGTCACAAAGAAAAACTACGGTAGAATTCCCCATAGTATAGGGACATGATCAAATCAACCATAATATAGTCCCAAAATGAGGAGTTACAGATTTGATTGGGTTCATGAAAGGAATTTACAAAATAATTCAATTAACATCATTATCAAATTAAAACATTTTTTTCAAATCGTTTATTGCAACAACCCATGACTAGAAGTTGAAATAGAAGATTTCATGTTTTGATCATATTTGAAAAATCATTGGAGTTAATCCCTTGATGAAAGAGATTTAAAGGATAAACAACCATACCTTAATTGTGATGAAAAGTCCACAATATTGATGGAGAAAAACTTGAAAAAAAACCCAGCCTTCTTCCTTGGAGCTTCAGAGCTTCAACAATGGAGTTTTGGAGAGAATAATGAAGATGTTTTGTTTTGAGTTGAGGGTTTAGCACTGATAGGTGATTTTAGGCGTTTAAAAAGTTCGAATAACCGATAATAATTCACCCCCAAGTAACCCGAAAAAAACCCTGAACTTATTGGACAATTTAACCAACTCAAATTTGATTTAAAAATGACGTGGCCAAATCTAAGAGTTTAGTGCACGTCGCGGAAGAATTTCAAATGTTGTTTCTAGAAAATTTTGAGATAGAATGGTTCATGACAGTCCCGCGTTGCAGGGCAAGAAATTTTCCCATTTTTGGTCCTGCAGCGCGGTGCACAACCACTACCAGATTCTGGCTGGCGTGGCAGCTTGCTAGGCCACTTTGGGTCCTCCTTGGGACCCTTTGGATGGTTCCCATGGCGTTGTTCTTGGACTTTATTAACCTTTTAATGTGAGTCTAATTGTAGGAACCATTGTTACTTATTTTCACCCTCAAACCATCCCACAAACAAACATCACTAAGCAAATGCGTATTGATACACTAAATCAATTTCGACTAGTTTCCGAACGCTTGGACGGTTGACCTCCAACACTTCCACACTTTTATTATTCTGCCTAGAATTTAAACTATTGAGGAAACAGTTTAGGACTTAAAACATCATGGACACAGTTTTAGTCTCTAGGTATCATAGCTCATTGTGAGGGGTTACACAACTGACAATTCATTCAAGAACACTTGTAAACCTCCGAAAGTCTAAGCTATAATTTAGAGCCTATAATGAGTGTCTAGGGGTTATAACACTTTTTAAAGGTAAAATATAAAGAATATAAGTCATCACGGAAGTTTTAGAATCAAAGGTCAAGAAACGTCCGTGCCATCAGAAAACTAGTTCAAGAGGTGCTAGTGTGCCTTAGCCTATTAGTCTAGGTTTTAGGAGTTTTAATTCGATAAAATTAGGTAGTACAATCTCTAATACATATAAAAGTTGATTTAATGTAAAACATTTCGGGTATAACTTCCCAAGGACCAATCAAAGAGTCCTTGAGAAGGACCCTTCCTGTTTGGCTAAAAGCTGTCAAAAGACGGGGCGTCGATACCCACCGTCGATGGTCACTTATCAGTTTTGGAAAAATGACTAGTTTTGAAGAATATCTTACCAAAAAGATGGATTAATAGGAGGTTGGTCCCAAGGTCCTTCATTGACCTACGACCCGTAGATCGGGGGTCCTAGTATGTTAGGGGCAAATGGTATGGCTGATTGTTTATGTTGGTTAATTAATTCATTAAATTGGTAGTTAATAGTTAGGGTTAAGGGGGGGGGTCTAACTAAGATAGTTAATGACTTATATAAAGACCCTAACCTAATTAAACTAACATAACTCCCATATTTCTCAAAACCCAATTGCTCTTCCTTTTCTCTTCTTTCTCTCCCCCAAATAGAAGAACTCCTAAGGGAATAAAGGAGGGTGATTTTCTCCATTATTATTTATCAATTAACAAGGTATGGGAATCAACTTTGGGATTCCTTTCCCAAAGGGTTCTTCCAAAATTGATTTCAAAAAGATGTGTTCCATGTGGATTTCTTTCCAATACAAATTTGGTCACATAAATTGAATTATTTATGATTCCTTTTGGTTATTATGAATATATTGTGATGTATTATTATTCAATTAAGCTATTTATTGTTGAATTAACCTAGTTTATTGAAGATGACCTTTTCCCCTTAACCCTAAGTTTGTATCTTGAAATGAATTATGTGGTATTGATACAATTGATATAGTAATGTGTGTATTACTATTCTATGATTTTATTATGACAATTGATGGATGAATTGGGGTTGGTTGATGGTAAGACCAGAATGATGGCATTGGAAGACGAAGAGGTAAGACTTTTTGATCTTAAAACCCTAACTCTATTGTGATAACTTGTACCTAATGAGGTTTATTCAATTGAAGTGTATGTGTTCTGATTGTATTGATTCATTTGTGTGTATTACTATGATATGATATGATATGTGGTGTTTATCTCACTATGAGGGTTGTGTTGAAAGGTTGTTCTCATAAAAATCCTAATGAGATAAATATGGTGGTATACAAGGAGTACTCTCCTATGACCTAAAATAAGCTTTAATAATAATGGATGACTTAAAGACATTTCAAAAGGGACTCTAGCTTAGTACCGAGTGAGCTTGAAGATGAGGGGTGGCACCTTCCCTAGGTGGGGAGGTAGGGTTCACCATAGTCCTCACGAGGTGTATAGCCTCATGTCCCAAAAAGATCTTATAGTGATATTTGCAATAAATACCTCCAAGTTCCATCAACTATGTTGCCTCCATAGGAATACTAACTAGTGGATCCACCTAGATGCTATGTTAATGCTTGGTACTGGTTTGGCCGGGTAGACCACCTTCCATCCATATAAGCATAAATTCATGAAAAAAATTCCAAAAATGTATGGGAACCATGAAATTTATTTTTTTCCCAAAAGTATCCCAATTCATGCACATGCTACTAGAAAGTTCAAACTCTCATGCCTGATTAGAAAAGAAGAGAATAGAAAAATCCATCAACCTAACTACTCACCATACTCCCCCACTGGAGAAAAACTCATATACTCTTTCATGAAAAAAACAATAAACTCTCATCACTAAGGTAAGAAATTATAACTTACTGGCAACATCATCCGGATTTGCTTTCGTACTAGCTTGGAGAGCATAGAAGTGATTCTTCTTTTGTTCACCAAGACCCGGACAATTATAAGGAGCTTGCTTCACATCTTTTACTCTAGAAGCAATAGTAGGACAATATCTCACCTTGTGATCATTATTTCCACAACCATAGCACCCCCTAGTACCGGCTAGACACTTCCCAATGTGGTTCTTCCCACAATTTGAGCAAATAATTCTATCAAGTTGGGAAACCACAACTTCTGTAAATTGATTAGCCTTAGTGAGGCACGAGTAAATCTGTTGATTGTTACCGATCACTAGAGTCTTCAATATGTATTCACTCAAAAAGACTTGACTCTATGCCAAAGAAAATTGTTAGAACTTGTAAAGAATTATTCCATAAGTGTCTTTTACCATCCCAAGAAATCTAATATCGTTACGGATGCCGTGCTAATCGACGTCCATGGGTTAGGTGGATCATGTGGTTGATGAGAAGAAAGATTAGAGAAAGAATAGAATTAGTTGAACGGAAGGTTTTCCATAGGTTGGCCCGGTTAGGCTGTCCAACAAGAATAATCTTAAAAGGGTGGTGTCCTGAGTCCACCATAACTCCGAGTCACATCTATACTAGTTGATGTGAAAGTCCAAGAAACATTCTTGATCCTTATTGATGAGTTGAAAAAAAAAAATCAGTAATTCAGAACAATTTAATGAATTCATTCTCCCAACGTTGAGGATGGGGTATTAGGTGAACAAGAAGTATTGTGTGGTCAGACTGGATGGTTAATGGGATAAAACCATGGAAGAGGCTCATGGAATTCCCCGACACTCCATCCTACCGGAGCCAAAAAGATGTATAATGGACCTTGTGTGATATTATTTGTGGAATGGAAATAGGGGGGTAGCTTAAGGTTATGGGATTTTGGTTGTGGGCCCCAAATTGTCAAAAAGTCAAAAGCCGGAGCATTTCAAGGTCCGAGTTGTCTAACATAAGAATTGATTTCCCACTTGGATATGGGAAAGATGTTTTAACATGGACTTTGTGGTAGGGGTAGGACTTGCCCCAAAACACGTTAAACAACAGAATCCATTTTGGAGTATAGGGAAGGTGACTAACTCCGCCCCCTCCCTCCCAGTGGAATGATGAAAGTTTCTTACTCAACATAGGGAGGTTAAATTGTATGTAAGGAGATCGTGAGGTTGAATAGGGCACCCTTGTCGATTATTTCAGATAGAGAATCCCAATTCGCTTCATATTTTTGACGATCTATCAAAAGTGGGATTGGTAATTAAGTAAAACTTAGCACCGCTTTCCACCCTAAAATAGACAGACAAGTGTAGCGCACCATTCAAACCCTAGAAGACACGTTAAGAGCTTCTGTGTTTTATTTCAAAGGGAATTGGGATGATCACCTACCTTTGATAGATTTCTCGTATAACAATATCTACCATTCGAATATCACTTTGTCACTTTTTGAATCACTTTGTGGTAGGAGGTGCCGATCTATGGTTGGATGGTTTGAAGCGGGTGAGTTTACTTTTCTTGAACCCGAGATTGTGTATGAGGCCATGGAGAAGGTTCAACTCATAAGAGAGGTTGAAATTGGCTTATAGTCAACAAAAATCTTAAGTTTACAATAGAAAGAGGGACCTTGAATTCGAAGTAGGAGATTGGGCCTATTTTAAAATTTCACCCATGAAGCGGGTGATGAGGTTAGGAATGAAAGGGAACTTAGTCCCCGTTATGTGGGCCATTATGAGATTTTGAAAAGAGTAGAGGAAATGGCATATGAGTTAGAGTTGCCAATTGAATTGGCCTCGGTTCAGCCAGTGATCCATTTGTCTATACTCAAGAAGTGTATAGGTGATCCAGTGTCGATTCTCCCTCTAGAATGTGTAGGGGTAAAAGAGGACCTTTCTTATGAAGCAGTCCCGATTAAGATTTTGGATCATCAAGTTACGAAATTTAGGAACAAGGAGGTCGCCTCCGTTAAAGTTCTATTGATGAACCACCTTGTTGAGGGCGCAACATCGGAGGCCGAGGCCGACATAAAGTTCCACCATCCTCGTCTTTCCCCCAACTCCTAGCCAAAGTTAAGATTAGTAGTTTTACCTTCAATGAGTTCTATGAATAGTTTTAAACTTATCACATCTATCTAGTATGTGCATGTACTTGTAGAAATTCATGGCAAACTTGGGTTTTCGTGAAATATGAATCTCATGGTTAACTTGCACTTAAATATGTAATGTGCTATATTGCTTTCATGAGAATTTTGTCAGGAATGTCTTAGTATTGTATTGATAAGAAATTAGCTTGTCAACTGTTTGAAATTGTTCATGTTGAGCTCATGGTGATATGGAGAAGGTAGTTCCTCCGTATGTGATGCAAATGATGAGCTCTTATGAGTCATGAATTGTTGATTAACTTCCTATGCGCTAATGCTATAATTATATATTGAAAGATGTTGAGAATTCCTACTATGAGATGTGACTCATTATGATATTGCTTTTTGTTGGGGTGGTAGTCTTGAATCTACTCCTTTTACCCAATAGAAGGTTTAAGGAGTCATTCGGAGACAGTTCCTAAGGGGGGGGGGGATAATGTAAAGCCCCGTAATTTCCATGAACTATACTAGAGCCTCATATTTTGAATAAGGATGTTTTAGACCCAAAAAAACATAGGATAACAACTCCCTAAGGACCACCTGAAGGGTCCTTGAGGAAGACCAAAACATTGACGAGTCAAATGCCAAAGCAGCCTTCGTGCAGCCAAGATGTGAAAGACTCTACGCACACGCAGCCAAGCCACGTTGGTAGGAAAAAAAGGGTCGCAACGAGTGGACTCAGGAGGTCACTGCTGACCTGGGATTGTCATAAAAAAAATTGGAACTGCCCCGCAATGGGAAGCCACTTCCCTGATTTGTTCGTGTCGTTTTTAAGCCGATTAGACTTCACAAAAAGACCCAATTAAGTGAGGGTTCTTTTGGATAATTTAGGGGTTACTGTATAAAAATTTAGGTTCAGTTTTAAGTAATATAACACATGAAAATCAAATCTCCAAAATAGAAATAAAAAATCACTATGATTTCTCTCAAATTCTCTCTTTCTTCAGAATTTCATTGAAAACCATTGGAGCTCCAAGAAAAAGGTCAAGTCTTCAAGTTTCCTACCAAATTTAATAGATTTATCATCTCTAAGGTATGTGTTCTCTCAATCTTGGGATTATTTCCCCCAAGAGGTCCCTCCAAAATATGCTTTCTAAATCCCCCAAAACTAGGGTTTTTCTTCTCACATGGGTCTTCTTTGAAAAAAGAAATTATGAATCAATTGTGATGATTGTGATGAATTAAGTTATTTATGTATATATTGATGGTTAATTTATGATTTCCTATTATTTTTCCCTAGACTCATGTCCTTCCCAATTTCATGAAAACCTTGGTGTGGGAGGGTTAGGTGTCCAACCAGAATAATCTTAAAAGGGTGGTTTCATGGTCCACCATAACTCCGAGTCACATCTATACTAGTTGATGTGAAGTCCAAGAAACATCTTGATCCTCTATTGATGGAGTTGAAAAAATCAGTACTTAAGAACAATAATGAATCATTCTCCCAAGGTGAGGATGGGGTACTTAGGTACCCAAGAAGGTTATGTGTGTCAGACTTGGATGGTTTAAGGGATAAAACCATGGAAGAGGCTCATGGATCCCGACACTCCATCCATCCGGGAGCCAACAAGATGTATAATGACTTGTGTGATATTTATTTGTGGAATGGAATGAGGGGGTAGCTAAGTTTATGGAGAGGTCCCCAAATTGTAAAAAATTCAAAGCCGAGCATCAAGGTCCGAGTTGTCTAACATAAGATATTGATATTCCCACTTGGATATGGGAAGATGTTAACATGGACTTTGTGGTAGGATTGCCCCAAACACGTAAACAACATGAATCCATTTGGATTATAGTGGATAGGTTGACTAACTCCGCCCCCTTCCACCCCGTGAAAGTTTCTTACTCAACATAGGAGTATGTTAAATTGTATGTTAAGGAGATCGTGAGGTTGAATAGGGCACCCTTGTCGATTATTTCAGATAGAGAATCCCAATTCACTTCATATTTTTGACGATCTATCAAAAGTGGGATTGGTAATTAAGTAAAACTTAGCACCTCTGCACCCTAAATAGACAGGGACAAGTGTACGCGGCCACCCATTCCAAACCCATAGAAGACACGGTTAAGAGACTTCTGTGTGTGATTCAAAGGGACTCGGGGATGATCACCTACCTTGGATGATTTCTCGTTATATAACAATATCTACCATCTCGGGAATATTCACTTGTCACTTTTTGAATCACTTATGGTAGGCAGGTGGCCGCCGGCCGATCTATGGTTGGATGGTTTGAAGCGGGTGAGTTTACTTTTCTTGAACCCGGGATTGTGTATGAGGCCATGGAGAAGGTTCAACTCATAAGAGAGGTTGAAATTGGCTTATAGTGATAACCCTCTCTTTTCATAATTGAATCAAAGTAACTCATATTTCATAATTGAATCCAAGTGATAACCCTCTCTTTTCGGTGTGGGAGTAGAACAGTGATTTCATGTAACATACATGGTCTAATGTCAGTTATTGCACTTCTTTCCCTAATGTAAAAGTAAATTAACAATTTAAATATGTGAACTATTATTAGGGTTTTCTTAAGTCCTACTACATAGTGTGGGATCCTAAGGGATGGTCCTAATAGTGTTTTGTTATTATTGTGATTATGTTGATAAGCTATGAGTAGTATTGATGTATTAAGCATGTCATGATGAATTATGAGAATATGTTGTAAGTATGAAGTGGGTTGCTTAATATGATACTTAGCTTTGGAGAGGGTTATGGGATTCTATCCTTATCATTTCACATGTATTGCTTAGGCTGTCTACATGTTGGTTGATATTATGTTGAATTGACTTACTATACTTACTATATGTGTATGTCGAGTTAAACTGATAGAAAGAATGATTTTGACTAAAATTTCTTTCTCATGCATTGTTGATTTTTTTGCCTTAAAGCTATACTTACTACGTGTGATGTACGAACCCATATTTCTCCCTTTTTCCCAAACATTTTTTGTTCAGGCCATTGAGGAGTTCGTGTCCAATTGAAAAAAAGAGTTGGATCTTTTTCCCAAGTCATTGGTGAGTACTCAAGTCTAGGGATGTTTCCATGCTCCACTCTATCTATGATGTTGCTTACATTTAGAGACATTTATTCTTTCCTTTATCATTCAGACAAAAAAAAAAAATTTGGATATAGGCCTATTTATGCGTGTGTTATTTTTTATATTGCTATGACCAAACGTTTGTACTCGTTAGAGATGGTTTAATATATGAGTGATGACACTTTAGACTCTTATATTGTTTTACTTAGCTAAAAGAGAAGAAGTCTATGTTAAACTTCATATGCAGGAGGTCTATCCAAACTCTCATATGTAATATGCGAGAAGTCTAAGTAAATCGTCACTAGTAAAGTTATTGTTATAATTTTTTTTTTGCCGACTTTGGGACCTATGATGTGTTATGATGTATGCTAAGGGCTAGTCTTAGTCTTCTTCAAGGATGACGACGTCGGTAACGACTAGGCAGTACTTTGGATCTGTACATGAAGGTTGTTCTTCTAAGGGAAGGTTGGAAATTTAGGATAAGCCTAGTTTCAAAAAGTTTTTCTCCAACCAAGTCCCTTCAAAATTTACCAAGTCTCATGATGGTAGGGTGCATAACCCTACGTCCCAAAATAGAAGAGGTGTTAATTCACCAGAAATAAGCCTACTTGTAGAAAGAGTGGCAAGAAACATGTGGGTCAGTGTCTAGTTGGGACGCATAATTGCTTTGGGTGTGGAAAGAGTGGACATAAGGTTAGGATTGTCCTACTGTGAGGGGCCAAGAAAAGGGGAGTAGCCAAGATCAATCTAGCAGTCCTAGTGCCGATGCTCCAAAGAGTAATCACTTTTATGCTCTCTGCTCTAGGGATGAACAAGAGAGTTCTCTCGATGTGGTGACTGGTCTGTTACAAGTCTTCTCTATTGATGTTTATGCTTTAAATGATCTCGAAGATACCTTGTCAATTTTTACTCCTTTTGTAGATAGAAAGTTTGATATATTATTTGATACCTTAAATGAACCCTTTATGGTGTCTACCTCAGTGGTTGATTTGGTAGTTGCAAAAAGGGTATATAGGAATTGTCCTATAATATTGTCCAATAGAGTTACTCTTGTTGACTTGGTAGAACTTGATATGATTGATTTTGATGTCCTTTTTGAATGGATTCGTTGCATGCTTATTTTTCTTTCACATATTTTAGAACAAGGGTAGTAAAGTTCAATTTTCCTAATGAACCCGTCTTAGAGTGGAAGGGGGGAAATTTAATTCATAGAGGTTGTATAATTTTGTGTATAAAAGCTTGTAAGATGATCTCTAAAGGTTTTCTATACCATAAAGTTAGGGTCAAAGACCTCGACTCCAAAGTTCCTCCAATAGAGTCGGTCCCTATAGTAAGAGAGAGAATTTCTGGAATCTTCGAGATGAATTGCCTGGGAAGTCAATCCTGAAGGGAATTTATTTTTGTATTGACTTATTG
The DNA here is from genome assembly GCA_027704765.1 of Solanum habrochaites. Taxonomy (NCBI): domain Eukaryota; kingdom Viridiplantae; phylum Streptophyta; class Magnoliopsida; order Solanales; family Solanaceae; genus Solanum; species Solanum habrochaites. The sequence continues at coordinate 3,071 of JAKWJA010001568.1, read as the reverse complement.
CCGGATGCGAAGACTATTTAAGTTCCTCCTTATCAGATGTCTCCGAGCGAGTTGAAAGATTTGAAGGCTTAACTCAAAGATTTACTATACAAAGGCTTCATTCAACCTAATATTTCTCCATGGTGTGCTTTAGTTTTGTTTGTGAAAAAAGTAGGATGGTTCCCTTAGGATGTGAGTCAATTACCGTCAACTCAATAAAGTCACCATAAAGAAGAAGTGTCCTATCCCTAGGATTAACGATTTATTGGATAAACTTCAAGGTGTGAGTTACTTTTCAAAGATTGATTTGAGGTCGGGATCACTAACTTAGAGTGAGAGGTGAAGACATTCCTAAAAAGGATTTCCGTACTAGCTATGGTCATTATGGGTTTTGAGTTAACTAATACTCCAACATTTTTTATGGACCTAATGAATAGTGTATTCTAGAATTACCTTGATGCTTTTGTGATTGTCTTCATTGATGACATCTTGGTATATTCAAAGTGTGAGAATGAGCATATGGGCCATTTGAGGGTTATATTACAAGTCCTCAAGGAACATCAACTTTTTGCAAAGTATAGTAAGTGTGAATTTTTGTTGAGATCTATTGCATTTCTTTCCCATATTATCTTAAGTGAGGTTCTAGAGGTTCATCCAAAGAAAACAGAAGCTGCTAGAAATTGGCCTAAACCTCTAACCCCCACTGACATAAGTAGTTTCTTGGGTCTAGCTAGGTACTATATAAGGTGTTTTGATAGGTTTAAATCCAGTTCTTATCCTTTGACAACCTTATGTCAAAAGTAGAGCAAGTTTCAGTGATTGTAGGCTTGTGAAAATGGCTTCCAAGAATCTAAAGATAAGATAACAACCACTCTGGTATTAACCTAACCGGAGGGTACCAAAAGATTTGTGGCATATTGTTACGCTTCTCGAGTAGGTTTTGGTTGTGTCCTTATGCAACATGGTTAAGTGATAGTTTATGCCTCAAGACAACTCAAGGTGCACGAGAAGAACCATTCAACACATGACCTAGAATTAGCGATCGTGGTGTTTTCCTTGAAAATATGGAGGAATTATCTCTATGAGGTATATGCGGACGTATTTACCGACCACAAGAGTCTTCAATATGTCTTAACTCAAAAGGATTTGAATCTTAGACAAATGAGGTGGTTGGAACTTTTGAAGGTTTATTATACGAGTGTCCTTTACCACCCCCGAAAAGCAAATATTGTTGCGGAGGCCTTGTGTATATTGACAATAGGTAGTGTAGCACATGTCACTGATGACAAGAAAAGTTAGTGAAATGAGGGTCGGTTAATAGATTGGATTCGCGTTGGGTGTTCGGTTGGAAGATTACTTAAGTGGGGCTTTCTATGGTTCATCCATAACTCTGAATCGTTCTTTAGTGTTGAGGGTAAATCTAAGTAAACCGTTCATCCTCCATTGATGTTATCTGAATTTTAAAAGATTCATTTTTTAAGCAAGCTAATTCATATACACTTAAGACTCCTAACCCTGGCCTAGTCATACTCACATAGGGGACATAGGTAAGGGTTCATTAACATCCCAACTCATCAAGGAAGACACCTAAAACCTAGCACTAACATAGTATATCATGCATATATACCCTTCCCTCAACCTAGATCACAACGATTACAATAGGAAATAGACATTTAGCTTTCATATGGGGTGATCATCGCCAACACACAGTCATAATAAAAAATTGAACTGTAAGGACTGACCAACAATCAAATATATTGAAAATAAATAAACACCACCACGATAAGTGGAAACATACCACACAAGTTCATACTAGGCTTCATCAACTAAAATTATATAGAAAGTGGAGGGGGAAAGGTCATTCTTACCAATTCAGCAAATTGGTTGATCATTGATCAATACACCTTTTCATCAACATTCATAGTTATATGTCAGTAGCTAAAATGGTATTTTAACATAAAAACCCATGGATAATAACTACAAAGATCATGCTACTAACAATACACTACATCACCAATACACCTAGAAATTAGAGAGACCAAGATCATTAGCCATTCCCTTGCATTGATCATACAATCGCAATTTCATCAATATATGCATGGCTAGTGTCAGTAGTTGTTAAAGAGAGAGAATCCTAAACGAAATCATTTCTTTCATGTATCCAGAAGGAAGATCACATCATATACTTACAAGATCCAATATATAGTGCAGAAGAAACCTAGATCAATCCTTACCAAGCTCATTACTTGATCATGAAGGATTTCACACCCAATATCATTCAAGGTAGTAAATATAAGGGCATTTGAGTAGAGTCAGAGAGCTATAATGATATTTAAATAAGAATCCCACATACATGCACTATAGAATCGAGGATATTATTGAACTACATTTGAAATTTATAGAAGTAGGAGAACATGAGCAATACTACCGAATCTTCATTCATTGCTTCCACACTGGATCCGTCATAATTAATACTTTTATATACATGATAGGCCAGTAGCTAAAATAAATTAATCTACTTGAAATCACTATCATCCTCAATCAAGATCATGATACCACCTATACATGGCCCTTCTTTAAAATGGAACTTGGAAGGGAACATGGGTTCACTACCAATAGGATTGAAATTCCAGGTTAACAATCAATAAGACATTATCATCAACCATCATTGGAAGCCTTTGCTGAAACATGTTGAAGGAAAAAAAATCATTAGCTATTATTGAAGAAGAAGAAGAAGTTTGATCATGAACTTGCATTTGCATTGAAAATATTGAAAAGAACTCTCAAGATGGAATATTAACTGGAGATGAAGGATCAACATGCCGCATTGTAAAAGAAAACCACTAAAATTGATTCGAACAGGAATATTGGGAATCACTCACCATAACTGTTTCTTGAGCTCATCGTCCCTGGAGAATTCTTAGAGAGGTTTTTTTAGAGGGAAGGGTTTATTTGAGAAGAAAGACTTGGGAATGTGGCTAGTCAAGTTTTGAAGTAACTAAATCCACCCAAAAAATAAACAAATAAAAAAATAGGGTTAAGGTTAGGAGTATGTGGGGTGAATTTCCCACTCCCCCAATAATTGAGACAGA
>JAKWJA010001567.1:0-89461 GCA_027704765.1 Solanum habrochaites | reverse complement strand
CGACTCTTTTTATCCGCATCATCAATGAGGGTTATCATCAACCATGTTGATTATGTTTTCTTTGAGTTTTATTAACTGCTGTAATAGTTTCGGTCCTGCCAAAAAATTCATTCAAGTGATAATATGGACTGAGAGGATTTAAGTTAAAGATACAAAACATAAATAGAGAATTTAGAGTAGCCTAAACAAAAGGAAAGAACCAGATATAATTTTGATGGATCATTAAAAGAAAAAAAAACAAAAATGACAGGCTAAAGCAAGGAGGAAACAATTCAGTTAGACAAAAAAGCAGAAAATATTATCATATATTGTGAAAACTCCCAAAGACCAGGCTAAAAACAATAAGAACAACTCCCAATTTAGCTCAATGCACCGACATATTATCATACATGTGAAAGCTGCAAAAGAATGTAATTTTCGTTGAGGATTACAATTCTACTAATATTTCAGTTACTTAATCTCTATTCCTCAATTGTAACAAACATTCAGTGGAATCCGGGCCGTTTAAATTGATAAGAAACATAGCAAGAGAAATTAAAAAAATTGCCAAAAACAAAAGGGAAAAATTAGTATTCATATTCAAACAGAATTGGATGAAACAACAAAAAACAACCTAGTAAGCATAATAAAAGCAGGCAATGTTATAAAGGTAAAATGGATATACAAGAAAAAATAAAAGATTCCTCTGAGTCACTAGAGTTTTCCCCAAAAATCACTTGATATAATAAAACAACATCATTTTCTGCCAAAAAAAAAATAGAAATAAAAATAAATATGCACTCAAATGAATAAAAAAAACTTAAATTTTTGATGAAAAAATAATCACTAACAGAAGTGGCAAAAAAGAAAACAGTAATCTCTATCCAACTAAACACAGTATCACAGACGAACCACAGAAGAAAACTTTCAAAGCTCTAACTCTAGAAAAAGAAACCAATTAGAAAACAACCTTTTGACACTCAAATTGTAAAATCATCCCAAAAATAAAATCAAGGACAATTAAAAAAGGGCGTACCAAAATGAAAAAAAAAATGATTCTTTATATCAAGAAAGAAACTCCGAGTTAACAAAAGGAAATACAAAATCAAAAGGTTCACTCACTAAAGAGTTTGAAAAGGCATAAAGAAAGGGTAAAACTCCATTGAGGAGAAGCATGAGTTGTCTTTGTTTGTGGTGCCAAACACTAAACTTTGGATTCATTATATAGATCACCGACTTGATGAGAAATGTTGTTTAGTACACTGACTATATTAATGTCAACTCACCATAAATAAATATAATTTAAAAACTTTTTTCCATTTTAAAGGATGTGGTTTGAAAGATTTATTGTAACTACATATAGTCAATGTGAAATCCCCAACAAATATTTGGTAGCGTGGATGTAAGTCAAAGAAGTAAAATATATATCCAATTCGTCGGATCTAATGAGTCTTTTAGATATTTCAAATTAAAGTAATTATAGTAAGAGACTTTGAAAAATAAACAACATAATTTATCAATTGTGTGTAGCACATTAGTTTTTAAATTAATGGTACCAATATCTTAGTAGTGATTTATTTCGATTGTGGCTTAATATTAGGAAAAGGTGTGTTGAAATAATTAAATAAATGATACACTCAGATTTCCTCCATTTCAATAAGCAAAGGTTTGTCGTTAGAAGGGTTGAAACGGGTTGCAGTTGATTTTCTTAAGGCAAAGGTCATAAATAATATAATTACCTGATAACCGACGTGAGATTCATTATATCATGATCTCTCCATGGGTCTCTGACATGAAACTGAAAAGACATTCCCATTTTAGAGTAAACTTTAAAAATTGTACGGAAAAAATTTTCCCACCTAAAAAAGTTCCTCAACTTACGGGGGGGGGGGACAACTTGTGAGGATTGTCGGAAAAGTGACAACTATTGATCGGTAATAAATGATCAGAAGAAAAGAGACCGAAAAGTAGTAGTGGAAAATAAAGGGTTGTCGTACCTCAGGAAACAATCATGACATCATCTCAACACTAGACATGATTTTTCATTTTAGATTACTCTTACGCGAACTCCACATGCCCTAGACAGTAAGTGAAAAGCAATTGCGCCTTTAGGATCTAGCCCCAAGACTCTATATCTCAAAAGTAATAGTAAGTTTGCCACCAATTGTGCCTATACAGCTTATCCACTCAAAAACCATCACTCCATGCCAATCAAGGACATTAAGAAGTTGACTGGATTCGGAACATGACGTATCCAACAAAATCAAACCTTCATCTAGTCATGTATTCACCAAAAAAAAAAATCCTTTGCTCCCAATACCTAAAAAAAATTGGCTTGGATATAAAACCCTGGTGTCAAATATGTCCGGCGACCAAAATGAGGACATAGACATATCTTCTTTAGATGTAACCAAGTTAGTGAATTATGGGATACCATCATGGTGAGAAATAGCTCGAGCATAAGCTTGATAGAAGCATGCTACTTCCCTGGAAGAGAATTGACATTAACACCTAGAAGCCATTGCCGCAAAATAGTACAAAACAATATTATTCTTAGATGTGTCCTCCTGAATGCCTCTAGGCATTGCCTCAAAGAAAAACCACTTTTCAATTAAAAAAGCAACATTCCTTCACCAACATGACACCCTAGCCACTGAGTTCAAATTCATAGGGTAACCAAAAGGCTAATAAAGATAAATGCATTACCAGGTTAAACAAGAACCTTCCCTTAACAGTAGGTTTAAAGTCAAACTCAACTTAATGGAGTCGTGGAAAACTAATCCTCGACACGGAGGTTAGGAGGGGTTACCAAAAAACTACCAGAAGTGACTGGACAATTCGATTCATAAGCAAATAAGGCACATGTCAGTCCAGATTGCCGACTGAAAAGCCCTGAGACGGCAGGACTACTTGTGGTTTTGTGGAAAATAAAACTTCATCCCCTAGATACAACACTACTCCTCGATAAATGATCAATTACTTGAACATGATAATCACTCTTACACAATTTAATTTGTGAATGAAGGTAATAGATGGAGAAGCTGGGAGCAGTGATGCCAAACAAACTTCATGGAGAACAACAAGGGGGTGGACCATGCTAGCAATGAAAGTCCTTAAATGCAAAACTTTTAAAAAATCAACCTTTGAAGTAGCTCCTCCACTGCTTTGTAACAGGATTAGTACGGGCAGACAATTAGGAACTAGTACTTAAGTCATTTAAACTTTGTAAAACAGTTATGGAATGCATTACAATGACCCTAAGCCCAACTTACCGGCATTAAGCATTATTCTATCTCTAGCTAATTAAATAGTAACTGAATCAACGCTAGTGCTTTGACCCCCCAAAATTTTCCACAATTGTCCAAGCGCATAGTGAGGAAATCGCCCTTTCTTAAAAGGGTTATTATCAATTGAAATGATGATGCCATCATATTCAATACAATCTCAACCATGTGTACACATATGACGTTGAAAAGACATCTTCGTTTCATTTCAAGAGTTAACGAGATACTTATATATACTATTGGCTCATTTCCCACTAAAAGGTTTCACTTAAGTGACAAAAGGATATTTGCATCAAATAAGAGCGAAACAAGGAAGTTAATATTTATAAGAAAAGATTTTATCATAGATCATTATTTGATAAATAAATGTTCCGATGCAGGACTCTTGACCGACACAAATCAAGCCATAATTTACTTTTGTAAAGATTAAGTTAACCCGCATGATGATATTCAAAAATGGTTTTTTTGTAGAAATTATAATAAGATTTTTGAAAAATAAAGTTGATTTTTTGAGGTGCAGGTAATATCTTTGATATTAACTTAATAAAAAACTCGATTGTTCTAGATAAGCGAGACTTATGGTGTTAAAGTATATAATAATCTGATTCTTGTTAAATATTTAGAAGATAGGGTCTTATAGATTTTTTTTTGTAGATCTATAGAGGATAATTCTGTAGCTTTACTACACTAGTATAACTAGGGTGGACATTAGTCAGTTGGGAGGAAGCAACCATGAAAAACCTAAATCAAGAGACTTGTTTCTATAAACAAAGTTTGTTTTATCAAAATATTGCGTCTCCTTCTAGATTCCTCTTCCTTAGTTGAACCGTATTATCTTAGTTAACGCTTGAGATAGTAAACTGGTTATCCCTATATATTCTCTTATGTTAATCTTTACATGGGTATCGTAGCCATAGTCTAGATTGAATTACGAGTGTTATTTAAGATCTTTGTTGGTAATGATTCAAACTTGTTGTGTAGATGGATTTTAGCGGGCATGTTAATGGACTGAGGATGAGTTATTGGAATCAGTCCACTCTACAAGGTTGTGGAAGACATGTATGAAATCATACATTGTGGGAGATGATTTATGGATGTTTTTAGATGGAATTACATAGTCCTCTTATGAGGACCAGAAAATAGCAGTTCATACAAGAAGTGGAAGAGGTGGTTATCAAAAGGAGGAGTCATCTCGAAAGAGGAACAGTCTCCTCCTGTTAATTTGATCATATTATAAGAGTGCAAATCATCTTAAGAAATATGGAGGAACCTCGATCACTTATTCAATAAGAAGAGGAGCTCGGCACAAATGTTAAATAACTGGATTATAGCTAACACCCACTAGGTAACCTTCTATCACATAGAGTTTTTGATGATAAGAACTTACGTTCTCCAGACATCTTTGCTTGTTGATTAGGAGAGGTTATTTTTGAAGCACAAGGAGAAGAATAGCGTCATTCTGTTGAAACAACTGAATATTTTATTCCATTGTTGACGTCGATTAAGGTAGGGCTGAACAACCATTTCTGGAAGGAAAGGAATTTGAAAAATTTGTTGTCATCACATAGAATTACCTAGTCAAGCAGTTGGCTAGGGTTGTCAAAGATGAGAGGATATGATCTCTATCCGACAAGAGAACTTCAAAGAAAAAAGAAAGAGATATGACGTACTCTCGACCTCGCGTGGTTTCAAGTTCCCCTGGAGAAAAGAAGATTCTCTAAATATTTACTAAGAACCTCTCCGATGTTAAATGTGGTATAAAATAGTTATCATAAAAAGATTAGTATCGAGCCAAAGGGACATGGTCTTAAATTGAGGAAGCTACAGAAGAAGAATACTGGGAAGGTTTATGTCTAATTGAGGATTGAACAAATACGTATTATGGTTTACATCAAACGTGCGAAGTAGCTAGAAAATAATTTATTCATGTCTAAAAGAATATGAGGTTGGATGACAATAGAGTAAACATAGAATAACATATATTTATATAAAAGACATCTATATGCCGGTCTACGATGGCGCAACCAAAAGCAAAGAATTTCATATTTTGTACTTTGTTCTTGAGTGACTGACACAACACTTTTTTTTAAAAATAAGTTGTAAATAAAGTTTATCCTAAAGAGGATGTTGGTAATTCTTGAAACCTCTGTACTTGAAGGTAATAGTTTCTTGGTAAAGTTTCTTAAGTGGACATGTGTATTCAGTGGACATAATTTTTTTTATATTTCATTCATTTATACATATCCTGGGATGGTAGTCTTGGAACTCATTAATTTATGTAATGATATTAATTGTTGTTGTTAGTCATTTTTAAAAATTTTGTTTTTGTGTTTATGTTTTGCAAAATATTCTCCCTCTTAAATTGAAAATATAACATATAGTACAGTATATTTTATTTATAAAGGAAATAATTATTGTAAAAAGTATATATATAAGCTACATATGTCTGAATTTTCTACATAAATATTAAAAATTTCCACTTATCAAGTGAAGATATTCTTTATGCAGTGTTAAATGTTATAATTGATTCATGGTAGCATATTTCTTTTTTAAATAAGTAAAAACATTTAACATTTTCTTCTAGGAAATATTCACAATTGTATAATTTGTGCCCAAGTTAAGTTTCTTTTTCATTACGAAACGCCTTGCTATGTATATTCATATTTTCTTCTTTATTTCCTTTCATGTTGATTAATGAACCAGTTGATTATTATAAGTGAATAATTATCATTAGAGGTTTTTGATTATTTATGTGATTAATGACCAAATAATCAAATGCATAGCGGTATATTGCAATATCGTTGTAATAACCTACTTTTCAATACTTTAATGTTGGATATAGTAAAAATATTTGCAATTTCGAATGCAAGTATTATTTATGACCGCGCGAAGCCCAAATATTTACCTCGTAAATGGAAAGTAAAAGGAAATATTGTATTGTTTAATGACAGTATAGAAGATGGAATATCTTGATAAATTAGAACTAATCCATGCATTAAAACTTTGGGTTCACTGGTTTTTAGATTAGCCAACTGGCAACAATACGACCAAAGAAAAAGAAAAATTAGCATATAAACTTAGTGTCAAGTTTTGAATTATTTACAAAAGAAACAAAATTTTAAAGTTTTTTTTTTTTTTAAAAAAAATTAGGACCAGTAGCCTTGTACATTAAAAGATGAGGTTGAAGAAAACGTTTTATTATTATAAACTCTTTTTCATCAAAACCAAATAAATTTAGATTTCATAAATAATTAAGTAAAAACCAATACTAACCTACTACACATTTCACATTAAGGTGTGATTCATCCTTGTTTTGATTGTTGTTACCTCTTGCATTTTTTTGCCGACCCTAAATTTTAATTTAATATGTCTAATGAAAAATACCAATACAATTTTATTTAAATATAGATAGAGATCATAGGAAAAGTAAAAAATAAATAAATAAATCAAAATTAAAAATATTGAATTCAGATAAAGTGTAACGAAAAAATAACAAAACCACATCCAAGAATGCAATACCATGTATGCAGCAATTTCAAAGACAATGTGAACATGAGATTAATAGTATTTGAGTAGATATAACAAGAAAGGAAGGACATCCAATAAAATTTAACTTATATAGAAACAAAATCCACTACTTCGAGATCAACAAAAATGAAACAATTAAGTGAATCATATCATCTTTGCCATACTAACATCAAAAGAAAGTTCCACTTCGTGCTAGTAGAAAAATCATGTGATCCAACTACTCTATAGCAAGATGGACGGTAATTTTGAAGAAACAAGGTTAGGAAACGGTGTAAGTTAATAGAATTGGCAAAGAAACAAAGAAATAATTTGTTTTTTTGGTTTGGGAAGGGATATAAAGGAAATGGGAATAAGATATCTAAGTTTGATGAATCGTGTTCTTATCGTTTGTGAATGAAATTTTACCCTTGGGCGAAGAAAATTAGTAGGATGTTACGTTTTTTAAATAACGAATGGTTTTTAAATTAAAAAAAAAAAAACATTATTTGTAGATTAGTTAAAGCACAAGAACAACATTATTTTTTAATTTCAACCATCAAACTTGGGATTTCCTACAACAGTAAGCAGGTTCTCCCTCTTTCTAACCCTTTGACAGTACTTCTAAATTCTATTACCTTTTTGATTGTTCTAAACATTATTAGAATTACGGTAGGGAAAGAAGGAGAGAATTGTTCTGAAAAACAAAACAATGACAAGCCTTCATTTCCTGCTTTGCTATCTATTAGTTCTACTATTCGGCATCAGGAAGTGTGAACACTAATGCTCTCCTTAATTGGTTGTCCTACAAGAAGGGGCACGTCCATTCCTTTCTTTTGTGAAGCACATGCAATCTTCACAAAGAACTTGATGGCACAAGGAGAAAAAACCCAATGAATATGTTCATGCATACCACATAACACACTCCCTTTCCATCTTTACACAGTTTAGAGCAGAAATTTCTGAAGGTTGATAAACCTGTCAATTGAGGCATGCCTGTTTTAGTGCCTCGTCTATTGATCTTTCATTATTGGAAATCTCAATGCGGAAAATTCACTCTCACACTGTTGTATTTCTTCTTTATACTTTTGTGTTTATCTCTAACTTCTCTCTAAAAATTATGCCGCTTGCACTTTTCACTTAAAACGGAGTTGTTCCCTTTCTTTTTCGACAATCAGTTGTTGTTGAAAATCTTTGGTTCACGATTCCTCATGCTTAAAGAGATCCTGAAATTCATAAATATTTACAAATTATTCATAATAGATGAATATCAATTAATAGCAAATGCACCATTCTTAGGAGTCTCATAAGTAGTGACAGCTTGACACTATTACAAAGGCAAATATAAATACAATAAAGTATAAAAAAACAAGCTAGTAACAGTTTGTAAAGAACTTAAAACCCGAACTATAGTGTAAAAGAAACATTGTACCTTGATAAAACTGGAAAAGAATTAATTAGTAGAATAAAATACCTTATATTGGTGCAGAACCTTGTGGATTTCTCTTGCGGCTGCGGTGAGTTGCAAAAGAAGTTTTTTGCGACTGATAGCAGATAAATCCTTCTCAATAGCGCTTTTCATGACTAGCTGCTTGAAACTTCTTTAGTGCTTACTTGCTCTTTGACGCATTATTACGTTCATAGCAGCTTGCTGGCTACGAGAGCATTACGACTTTCAAATCCTTCTTCGTACAAATTATCAATCTCCAAGTGGTAAGAAGAGAATAATTCTTTCGCCCATGGAATTAGTATTTACAAACCGTTGCTCCGCTCCAAATCCTCCCATGGTGGTTCCTCCAGCATATGCTTTTCTGGTGAACATTGTCAGCATCTCTTTTTCTTGAAGATAGAAGCGGGAAGAAGAATGTACGTAAGGTCCGTTAGCGCGCCAGTCTCTCCCACCTCCCCATTGCCTCTTCTGGACTTCTCCGCTCCTTTTACTCCACGCGGTGTTAGTGCGACTCCTCCTTCACAATACTCTTCTTCTCCCCTGTGTTTGCGAGCTGTTTCTCATCTTGTCCTCGTCTCCTTTCTTCTCGACATTTACCTGCAGTTCTTTATTTTTTTTAACTCCTTTTATCCTCCTCGCTTCCTAGGCTCGTCTTACCCTCCCAGCCTATTTTTCATTACAACACATGCGGAAGTGCTAAACAGCCCCTTATAACGGTCTAGCTCCATTTCTCCCCCTTCCCTTCTCCTTTCCTCTCCTCGTTTAGCCCCTTTTCCGCTCCCCCATTGCTAACTCTGGTGTGCTCTACTGGCTTGTCCCTCCTTTGTACTTCCCCCACCCCTCCACATCGACGCGGTTCCCGACCTCTCCGTTGAATCCCCGCGCCCCCCATCCTACTTCTTTTCTACTCTTCGTTTCAATTTGTCTGGGGGGGGGTCCAAAGATGCCACCCTCCCACATTCTTTACTCTCTCGCTGGGTTTCGCACCTCCCTGAATCCCAATACCTGCTCACCCCCACTGACAATTCCTTATTTGCGTTCCTCTCCTACCTTTCACGCCCCCCTCGGAAGCACTATTTTCCCCTTACCTAGTCTCTCCCTTTCGACTATCCCTAGTCTTCCCTTCCCTTAACTTACATTAGCCGCTCTATAGTTCGCCCGAGTAACGTTGCTTTGCTTCTTTCCTTTTTCCTTTTCGGCTTTTCTTCTACTAGCCCACTAATGTCCTTTTGTTTTCCATCTACCGAAGGTCTTAATTAGCGTATTTGGCGTGTATTGTGGCATGACCTAACTAGCATGACTGTTATCTCCTCCGTCCGTCATCCTCCACTTCCCCCTTCAAAACAATTTCACCCTTCAGTGGTTTTTCTAATTTTGTTCGTCTATTTCTCTTCCCTTTATTCCACATATGCCTATCTTTCCGGCCCACCTCTTAGTCCTCTTCCCGCGTATTGACCCAACCTGCTCTCCTCCACTTTCTCCCCTCTTTGCACCGTACAGTCTTGTCGACCCTCCGGATCACTCTGCCGCAACTCACTGTCCTTACCCTTCAGTCTGTTTCAGCATAGCCCAATATCTTCTTCTCGTTCTCTCTGCTGTCGGTTCTCTTTCTCCCCCCCATATCCTTTACCCTGCTATGTTCTCTTCATCGCCCCCGACCTTTCCTCCTCTCCATACGTGTTCATCCTCCCCAACCATTCCCGACTCATTCCCCCACTGTGTGTCTTACTTCACCTTTTTCCCGTCTCTTCTCTTTCCTTCATCACTCCCATCTGGTCGTGTCCCACGCTTACTGTCCCTCTCCGTCCTAGCTTCAAACCATCCCATCAGAAGGTATACATGGCTCCCCCTATTTTCGATCAATGCCACTATTTCTCCCCCCCTCTCCATTTTTGTTCCAGCCTCAGCTCTCCCTTCGATCTCCTCTAACTCGCACGCTTCGCGGCTCCCCGTGTACCACCCCACTTTCTGCGGTTGCCAGCTATTTCGCAACCCCTTTTTGTTAACTATTTCTACCTTCCCTTATCCCCACTCACCTCCGCGTCTTAGCTTTCTACGAACTCTCGGCTTTATTCATAGATCCTGCCCTCTCCGTCTTTTTAACCAAGAACTCCCACCTACCCGTCCTCAGACGCCTTTCCCTACCCGCTCGTCCTCTCCCTTACTCCTCCGCCGCCATCCTTCGCCTCTTTCTCTGTTTTTCTTTCGTCCCCCGCCTCATTATTAGCCTCATCTAGTACTTACACTACTTTACCCTTTTTGTTAATCTTGATTTTCGTTCCTTCCATTTGTTTCCGCCGTTCTGTCCCAACCTATTTGTTTCTTTCTCATACCCCCCCTCATTCCATACCTTACACTCTCGCCCCCTCCCATTCTTCTCACCCATGGCTGTCCCTTATTCTCTTACATATGCTACCCCACTCGTGTAGTTTTTCCATGGAACCATTCTGATTACGCATTACGCATTGTAATACTCTCCAACATCACCCTTAGTTTGTGGCTCTGCGAACATCTTTTTTCGAATACATATTAATTCGACATGCAACTCCTATTTTTGCGTGCGCGTATGGTTCATCGTTACCCCCCGCCCACCTACTGGGCTCACTCTTCCCCCACACTGAACCAACCACATTCCCCTACATCCTCCAAGCAGGCCACCCTTGGATATCTTATGCAAGTGTCTTCCAATGAGAAGTTAGAAACAATTATAGTTTCATCCTAATTTGGAGGAAGGGAACCAATTACCCAAGACTCATCAAATCGGGATACAACATTATCATCTTGCAACGAAGAAGAAATAGGTGTGGTGTCGGGGAAGTTTTTTTTGAATGGAATTAGGCTCCATGGATAATGAATCCAGATCCTTTTCATTTATATTATCTTAATAGTGGCACATTGGAAGTGTTCACTTGCAGGTGTATGGGTGAGGAAAGGCATTGACTGATCCAAAACTTTCTTTAGCTAGACGGTGATTGCATTAACCAAAATCTTCCATTTTAAGATGTCGCGAACTATTCTTTGTTCCACCAGAAGAGACGAGTCCAGTTTCTTGTCAAAACAAAAATTTACAGCGGCCGACATTCCTCTGAATCTATATTTGGTGCGGCAGTTTTCACTTCTTGTTCAACATCATTACTGAGGACCACCCGCTGTCATGGGTAATCTCAAATAGAGTGACACCTTTGTTGGTTCTTAATACATCAATCTTAGAAACTCCGGACAGAAAGCGACCATTGGGAATCAGAAGAAGTTCCTAAAGGAGAATCTTAGATTCAAACTCCTCTTGTTCCTGATTCTTTTTCTAATCTGAAATCGCAACGGGATTCTCCGCATCATCACTTGATGTTATCATCAACCAGTTGATATTTTTCTTTGAGTGTTTATACTGCTGTAATAGTTTCTGTCCTGCAACAAATCATTTCAAGTGATAAATGGCACGTTGAGAGGATTAAAGTTAAAGATTAAAACATAAAATCAGAGAATAGAGTAGATAAACAAAAGGAAAAACCAGAGATAATAATTATCTTGAAGGATAATTAAAAGAAAAAACAAAAATGCAGGGCTAATAGCAAGAGGAACAATCTCAGTTAGACCCAATATTAAAGAGAATATTTTTCATATATGTGGAATGAACTCCAAGACAGGCTAAAAAACAATAAGAACAACTCCCAATTTAGCTCAATGAACCGATAATATTAATCATACCTGTGAAGCTTTGTTGCAAAAGAATTTAATATTCTTTGAGGATACAAATTTACTAGATTTAAGTACTTAAATCTCTCTTTCCTCAATGTAACACATTCAGTGGAAATCCGGCCGTTGTAAATTGATAAGAAACATAGCAAGAGAAATTAAAATGCCAAACAAAAGGGAAAATAGTATCATTATTCAAAAAGAAGGAATTGTGAAACAACAAAAAAACAACTCTAGTAAGCATATAAAAGCAAGGCCAATGTTATCAAAGTTAAATGGATATACAAGGAAAAATAAAGATCCTCTGAGCACTAGATTTCCCCCCAAAATGCCACTTGAATATATATAAAAAACATAATTTTCTGCAAAAAAAAAATAGAAATAAAAATAAAATATGGCACGCAAAAGAATAAAAAAAAAAAACTTCAATTGTTGATGAAAAATAATTCACTCATAAGAGAAGTGGCACCCCAAAAAAGAAACAGTTTAATCTCTATCCAACTCTAAACAAGCAGTTAACAGACGAACACAGAAAACTTCAAGCTCTAACTCTAGAAAAAGAACCAATTGAAACAACCCTTTTTGAAAACCAATAAACTCATCCCAAAAATAAAATCAGACAATTAAAAAAGGGTTCGTACCAAAAGTGAAAAAATGGATGCTTTATATAAGAAAAAGAAACTCGTTTAACAAAAAGTTGTTAAATCCAAAATCCAAAAGGTTCACTCAATAAAGAGTTTGAAAAGGCATAAGAAAGGGTACCATCATTGGGAAGAAAGAAGCCAATGACTTGTCTTTTGTTTGTATGGTGCCAAACACTAAACTTTGGATCCTTATTAGAGTCCACCGACTTGAGGAAAAAAATTATGGTTTTTTTAAGTACACTGTTATTTAATGTCAACTCATCCATTAAAAAAATATAATTTAACTTTTTTCCATTTTATTTTAAAGGACGTGTGATGGAAATATTTATTGATAATACATATAGTCAATGTTGGAAAATCCCCAAATATTGGCCCCATGGTTGGATTGTAAGCAAAAGAAAGTAAGAAAGTAAAATATAATCCAATCATAGGATTCTAATGAGTCTTTTTTTCTAGGATATTTCAAATTAAAGTAATTAAGTAAGATTGACTTTGAACAAAATAACATAAATTATCAATTTGTTGTAGCACATTAGTTTTTTAAATTAAACGGCTACCAAATCTAGTATGATTTATTTCATTTTGCTTAAATATTATGGAAATGTGTGAATAATTAAACAATGATACAAATCAGTATTTCCTCCTTTCAATAAGCAAAGGTTGTCGTTAGAAAAGGGTGACGGAGTTGAGTGATTTTTTAAGCAAAGGTCTAAATAATTACCTTGATAACGACGATGAGATCATTCTATCATTATCTTCTCCAGGTGTCTCTGACATGAAACTGAAGAATTCCCCATTTTAGAGTACTTTTTAAAAATTGTACGGAAAATTTTCCCACCTAAAAATTCCACTTAGGAACTTTTGAGAATTGTACGGCAAAATGTGAAACTATTTGCTGTCGGTAATAAAATTATCAGAAAGAAAAGAGACGAAGTTTTAGTTATTTAGTGAAAATAAAGGGTTTTCGTTACCTCAGGAATAATCATGAACATCATCCTCAACATAGACATGATTTTTCCATTTTAGCTTACTCTTAACGCTAAGCACATGCTCTAGAAGTTAAGTTGAAAAGCAATTGTCGCGTTAGATCTCGCAAGACTCTAGATCCTCAAAGTAATAGTAAGTTGCCACCAATAGGCTATAAGTTATCCATCAAAAACACTCACTCCATGCACAAATCAAGGAATAAGAAGTTTGATGGATTCGGAACATGACGTGCCTAACAAAATCAAAAAACCTTCTATAGCTCATGATCACCCAAAAAATCCTTTGCTCCCAATAACTTAAACAAATTGGTTGGATATAAACCCTGGTGTCAAATACGTCCGGCAAACCAAAATGAGGGACATAGCCCAATCTTCTAAGATGTAACAAAGTTATTGATTATGGTGAGATACCATAATGGTGAGAAATAGCTTGATGGCATAAGCTTGATAGAAGCATGTTCTCTGGAGAATCAAAAAAAACACTAGAACTCAATTGCCGCAAAAGAGTACAAACAATATTATTCTTTGGGATGTTGTAACTCTGAATGCCTCTGGGCCATTTGCATCCAAAGAAATAACAACTTTTCAATTAAAAAAGGCACATCTCCTCACATACATGATCAACTAGCCACTGAGTTCAAATCATTCAGGTTAACCACAAGGCAATAAAGAAAAAAATTGGCATTATCCGGTAACACAAGAACCTCCCTTTTACCCCATGTAGGTTTAAGTTCAAAATCAACATATTGGATTTGGGGAAAAAAACTAATCCTCGACAAGGAGGTTAGGAGGGGTTCCAAAAATACAGAGGTGACTGGAAGAAAATTCGCGATTCATAAGTGTAAAAAGAAGCACATGTCAGTCCTACATTGGCCCGAGATAGACCTATAAGACGACGAAAGAAAAGTATCCTTGGGTGTTGTGGAAGGAAAATAAACTTCATCCCCTTGATATCAACACATACTCCCGAAAATGAGTAAATTTACATGGAACATGATAATCACTTTTACACTAATTTAATTTGGAATGCAGGCTAATAATGGAGAAGTTTTGGGCAGCAGCGATGCCAACACACATCTTCATGGAGCAAACTAGGGTGGTTGGGACATGCTAGAAATGAAGGCCCTTAAGTGAAAACTTTTAAAAAAAAAAAACAACCTTTAACATCTCCTACACTGTTTGTAACAGGATTAGTACGGGCAGACAATTTAGGAACTATAAACTTAAGATAATTTAATCTTTGAAACAAGATGTGAATGGCCTATCAATGGCCCCTAAGCTACAACGTACCGGCATTGAAGCAGTTATCTTATCACTAGCTAATTATACTATAAATTATCAACTTCTAGTGCTTTTCTAACCCAAAAATTTTCCACAATTGTCTAGATCGCATAGTGGGAAATCGCTTATTATTTTAAATGGGTTATTATCAATTGGATAATGATGATGATCATATTAATTACAATATACCATGTGTTACCACATATGACGTTTGAAAGACCATTCTCGTTTCATTCAAGAGTAAGATGATTATTATATATAATATTGTCATTTCCCACTAAAAAGGTTTCACTTAAGTGGCAAGTTTATTTGCATTTCAAATAAGAGCGAACAAGGAAGTTAATATATTTTTAAGAAAAGAGTTTAATCATAGCTCATTTATTGATAATTAATGTTTCCGATGCAGACTTCTTTGACTTACACAAACATGCCAAATTACTTTGGGTAAAGATTAAAAAAAAGTTACCCGTATGATTAATTCAAAAATGGTTGAAGAAAATTCATCCATAAAGAATTTGTTTGAAAAATTAAAGTTGATTTTTTGGAGGTGCACGTTAATATCTTTTATAATTATAATTAATAAAAAATAGATGTTCTAGATAATTCGATACTTATGGTAAAGTACTAATAATTCTAGATATTGTTAGAATTTAGAAGATAGGTTTTCTAGATTTTTTTGGTAGACTCTATATAGGATGATTTCTAGAGAGCATTACTACACTAGTATAAAAGGGTGGCCATAGTCATTTCTAAGCAAACCATGAAAAACCTAATCACAATAGTCTTTTTCTATAACAAGTTTTTTATCCAAAAATATTGTTCTCCATTCTAGCTCCTCTTCCTGTAGTTGAACCCGTATGATCGGAGTGAACGGTCCTTGAGATAGTAGAAGGTATCCACGAAGTATACCTATCTTTTTCTATTCTTAATGGTATAGTTAGCCATAGTTCATAGAGTGAATTACGAGTGTTATTTCAAGATCTTGTTGGTAACATTTCCACACTGTGGTGTTAGATGGATTTAGCGGTGTGGTTAATGGACTGAGGAGGAGTAGTATTGAATCAGGCCAATTACAAGGTGTGGAGACATGTAGAATCATACACTTGTGGAAGATTTGGGGATGTTTTTAATGAGAATTACATAAGTCCTCTTGCTGATGGGACCAGAAAACACAGTTCATAAAGAAGTGGAAGTAGAGTTAATCAAAAGCGGAGTTCATTTGTAGAGAAAATCCTCTCCTGTTTCCATTTTCATAATATTGTAAGGTTGCAAATCAACTTAAGAAATATGGATGACCCTCGATCGGATTCAATAAGAAGAAGAATCTCGGCTAACAGAGTTGGAGAAGGATTAGCTACACCACTCAAGGTAACCTTTCTATCACATAGTAGTTTTTTGATGATAAGAAATTATGTTCTCAGAAAATTTTCTGTTGAATTAGGAAGAGGTTATTTGAAGCACGGAGGAGGAGAGAATAGTCATTTCGTGTGATTTAACCTTAATATATTCCATTTGTGACGGCGATTTAAGGATGGGTGAACAACCATTCTCTGGAGGAATTGAAAATTTGTCGTCATCACAGAAGAAGAATTACTAGTCAACAGTTGGCTATGGTTGTCAAACGATGAGAAGGATATGCTCTTGTAGACGGAAAAAGAGAAATTTCAAGAAAAGTAAGAGATATGACGTACTATCGATCCTCGAGTGGTTCAAGTTTCCACCTGGATTAAAGAGGAGATCTCCTAAATATTACGATAAGAACCTCTCCGATGTAAATGTGTAGAAAATATGACACCTTAAAAAGATAGTATAGATCCAAGGAGCGTAACATGTCTTAAATGGAGAAAGCTACGAAGAAGAAGACCGGGGAAGAAGGTATTTTTTTAGTTGGGCTTTTGAGCAAAAGTATTATGGTTTCAATCAAATTTGCTAAGTATATATACAATAAATTATTCATGTATAAAATGAATATGAGTTTAGATGACCAATGTATGAAACAA
This sequence comes from Solanum habrochaites, assembly GCA_027704765.1. Classification (NCBI taxonomy): domain Eukaryota; kingdom Viridiplantae; phylum Streptophyta; class Magnoliopsida; order Solanales; family Solanaceae; genus Solanum; species Solanum habrochaites. Next base: position 72,640 of record JAKWJA010001567.1, on the reverse strand, counting down.
ACATAAATAATAATCATATATTTATATAAAAAGGATCTTAGGCTGTCGTGTGGAGTCACCATAAGCAAGGAAGGGACTTCCTTTTAAATTTTTTATTTTAAAAAAATAGCTTCATCTGTAATGAAAAGTTGCGACTTTAATGAATAATAGTTTGTGGGCTTTATCAAAAGTTGTGAACTTTTATGAAAGATTGTGACGTTTTGAAGAATTATGACTTTATAAAAGTTATGTCTTTAATGAAAGTTGCGACTTTATGAAGTTTTTTTGACTTTTATGAAGAGTTGTGAACTTTCTGAAGGGTGCGAAATTTCCAAATGTTGTATCATTCTAATTAAGGTATAGTAACATTTGTTCACCACTACCTTTTTCTTTATAAATAGAAGGGATTTCTCACATTTTAAAACAACAAATTTTGATTTCTACTTACTACTTCCGCAAAATTTAATATTTTTTGTGTACTTGTGGCCCCTTAGAGTGCTTTCCTAACACCCACTTTTTTTTTAAAAAAATAAGTTGGTAAATAAAATTGTTCTCTCCTTAAGAGGAGGTAACTCTTTAAAACTCTGTAACTGGAAGGTAATAGTTGTCTAAGTGGCATTGCGGATTCAGTGGACATGATTTTTTTTATATTTCATTCTATTTATAACATATCTAGTTGTCTTTTAAACACTCATAATTTTGGTAATGATATTAATTGTTGTTGTTGAGTACATCTTTGAAAACTTTGTTTTTGATGTTTTTAAAAAAATTAATCTCCTGATATAGTGGAAAAGTATATAAAATTATATAAGTATTTGTTTTACAAAATAAAATAATTTTGTAAAAGACTACTATATAAGTTACATATAATCTTTCTTACATAAATATGAAATTTCTCAATTAGCAATTGAAGTATTCATTCAAAAGTTTATCATTGCTTTCATTGTAGAATAATTTCTTTTTTAAATATGTTAAAAAAAAAATAAATTTTTTGCTTAACATATATCACAATTGTTATTTGCAAGGTTAGATGTTTCTTTTTATTACGAACGCCTTTGTATGTATTTCATATTTCTTCTTATTTTCCTTCAATGTTTATTAATGAACCAAGTGATTTATATATTCGTGAGAATATAATTATTCATTTAGAGGTTCTTGCCTATGTGATAATGAAAATAATCAAATTCATGTCGGTAATTGAAATATTTTTGTAGAACCTATTTTCCAAATTACTTTAATGTATTTGGATATAAGTAAAAAATTATTTGCAAGTAATGAAATTATTATTTATGACCGCGCGAGCGCAAAATATTTACCTAGTACATTGTATAAGTTAAAAGGAAAGTACTTGTATTGTTTCATGAGCATCAATAAAGATGGAATAGCGATACATATATAATAATCCCTGCCCATAAACTTGGTTAACATTGAGGTTTTTAGATTGGCCAACCTGCAACAATAGAGACCAAAGAAAAAGAAAATACCATAACCTTAGTGGTCAAGATTTTGAATTTATTTACAAAAAGAACAAAATTTTAATGTTTTTTTTTTTTAAAAAAAAAAATTTAGACCAGTTTTGTAAATTAAGATGACGTTGAATGAACAAACTTTTCTTATAAAATCTTTTTCCTCAAGAACCAAATAAATATTTAGATTTCATAAATAACTCATTCAAAACAACTTTACTCCTACTGCCATTTCACAATATGGTATTATCATCTTGTTTGATTGTTGTTACCTCTTGCATTTTGTTGCGACCAAATTTTAATTTTCATCTGTCATAACAAAAAATACAATACAGTATTTAAATATATATTTGACGGATTAGGAAAAGGGAAACAAAAAAAAAAATTTCATAAAATAAACTCACATTAAAAAGTATGAATTCAGATAAAGTTTTTTTTTTTTTGTTGTACGAAAATAACCAAACCACATCCACAGAATGACAATCAAACCATGTATGCAAGCAATTTCAAAGCCAAGTGAACATGAGATAATAGTACTGCAGAAGATATAACAAGACAAAGGAAAGATACATCAATAAAATTTTAACTTATATAGAAACAGAATCACTAACTCGAGCATCAACAAAAATGAAAAATTCTAAGTGAATTCAATCATCTTTGTCCTATCTAACATCAAAAGAAGTTCACTTCTTGCTCGTAGACAATCAAGATCCAACTATTCTATAGCAATAGGAGTTAATTTGAGAACAAGGTTAGGAAACACCGGTGTTGTAAGTTAATAGAATATGTTAAAGAAATAATGTGTGGTTCGGGGAAGTATTTATAAAGGAAAATGGGAATAAGATATTCTAAAGTTTGATGTGTGAATGAAAATTTACCCTTGGGCCGAAGGAAAATTAGTAGGATAGTACGTTTCAAATATTGAAGATTAAATTAAAAAAAAAAAAGAAATCGTTCTTTTAGATTAGTTGTATTCGTAGATGTAGGGAGTTAGGTTATTTTTTGTTTTTTTTTTGTGAGATTAAGTTTTAAAGCACATAGAATAACATTATTTTTTAAGCCATCAACTTGAGGATTTACTACAACCATTAAGCAGGTATCCCTTTCTTAACTACTTTTGACATTGTACTTTATAATATCTGTATACCTTTTTTGCATTTCCTTAGAGGTACGGTAGGGAAAGAAGTCCAGAAGAAAGGAGAAGACCTTGTTCTTGCAAAACAAAACAAGGACAAGCTTCATTTCCTCGCTGACTATTTATAGTTGCTTAACACTATCGGAATCAGGAAGTGGACACTAATTCTCTCCTGTTTATATAGTTTGCCTAACAAGAAGGGCATTCGTCCAGTTCCTTTCTTTTGGTGAAGCACATTGCAATCTTCACAAAGAACCTTGATGTGAAACAGGGAGAAAACCACAGTATATGTTCATGCAAACATAACACAACTCCTTTCATCTGTACACATTAGAGTCCAGAACTTTCGCATAGGTTGATAAACCGTTGTCAATGAGGAATGCCTCGTTTTAGTGCCTCTGTTTAGATATTTATATTGGAATCCAACTGAGAAAAGAAATTTCAGTCTACACTTTTGTATTTCTTCTTATACTTTTGCTTGTTTCTCTCTACCTTCTCTCTAAATTATGCCGACTCATTTCCCTTAACACGGATTGTTCTCTTTCATTTTTCAGACAAATCAGCATTGTTGTTGAAGCTTTGTTTCACCGATTCCTCATGCTTAAATAGATCCTGTGAAATTCATAAAATATTCACAAATTTATTTCATACAGATGGAATATAAATAGCACAATGCTTATCAGATAGGGCTGCATAAGTGAAAGCTTGTTTTGAACCACTATACCAAAGGCAATAAGTAAAAAAAACAAGTATTTAACAGTGTAAAGGACTTAAAACACGAACTCTATTTGTTAAAAAGAAATATTTTACCTTGATCAACTCAGGAAAGAAGTGTAATAAGTAGATAATAAAGATACCCTTATATTGGTCAGAACCTTGTTGGCTTCTCTTGCTGCTGTTGTGTAAAGAAGTGTTTTCCGGCTTGATGCAGATAAATCATCCTCAAATGAGGCGCTCTCTGTCCGGTGCTTTCACTTCTTTAGTGCTTCCAGCTCTTTGCTAAAGCATTATGACGTTCATAGCATGCTGTGCCGTAGAGTAGAGAGCATTACGACTTACCAAATCCTTCTTCAGTCAAACATATTCCATTCCATTGGTGTTAATAAGAAGAGAATTAATTGTTTCAACCAATGGAATTAGTATTTACCAACGCTTGCTCAATCTCCATAATCCTTCTGTCATGGTGGTTTCCTCGAGCATATATGCTTTTCCTGGTGAACATTCCAGATCTTCTTTTCTTGCCTCATCCTTTAAAAAAAAAAAAAAAACACCAAAAAAAAAAAAAACACCCCCCCCAATGCTCAGCTGTCCTTGCCAAGCTCCGGTAGCCTGCCATTAATTATCATTTGCCCAATCAGACCACCCTTGGTATCTTTACTGCAGGTCTTCAAATGAGAAGTTAGAACATATAGTTTCATCTCTCTCATTTGGAGAGGGACATCTTACCCAAAAAGAATATCATATGGGATAACAACATAATAATCATTGCACCGCAGACGAAAGAAGAAAAGTTTGTGTCGATTGTCGGGGATTATTTTTTTTGCTGGACTTAGGCTCCAGCGATAATGACTCCAGATTGCTTCATTCTTATATTAGCTTTAATAGGTTGGGCACATTGGAAAAGTGTAACTTGCAGGTGCTATGGGTGAGGAAAGGCATAGGACTATCAAAACTTTATTTAGCTAGAGGTTGATTGCATTAACCAAAATCTAATTTTTAGAAGATAACAAAACAAAACAAACGAAAAAAAAAAAAACGAACACTTCCACAACCCCTTGAAACAGAAAAAAAAAAAAAAAAAACGAAAACACAAACAACACACACCACCCAGCAGAAGGCGAGGGGAGTACAGTTCTTGTCCAAAAAAATTTACAGCAAAGCCAGACAATCTTGTCCTCGAACATATATTGGCTGCAACCTTCCACTTCTTGTTCAACATCATACTGAGGACACCGCTCGTCAATGGGCCAATTCAATAGAGTGAGATGAATGCTTTTTGTTGGTTTCTCTATAAATCATATCTTAGAAATCAGTAAGAGACGGACCCATCTGGAATTCTAGAAGAGTTCTACAGGAATCTTAGATTACAAACTTCCTCTTGTTCCTGCTTCCTTGTTCCTCATCTGAAATCGCCAAAGGACTTTCATCCGCATCATCACTGGATGTTATCAATCAACATGTTTGATTATATTTTCTTTGAGTGTTTATTACTGACTTGTTTGTAATAGTTTCGGTACTGTAACAAAAATTCATTCCCAAGTGATAATATTGACGTGAGAGGATTATAAGTTAAAGATAAAAAACCTAAAAATAGAGAATTAGAGTATTAAACAACAGGGATGGAATAACCAGATAATTGAATTTCTTTGGATAGGATAATTAACAAGAAAAAAAACAAAATGACAGACAATCGCAAGAGGAAAACAATTCCAGTGAGACCAAAAAAGCAGAAATATTTATCATATATGTGGAAACTCCCAAAGACAGGCTAAAAAAAATAATAAGAACAACTCCCAATTTAATCAATGAACCAACAATATTATTCATACATGATGAAGTGCCAAAAAGAATTTAATATCTTTGGAGGATAAAATTTACTATATTTCAGTACTTAATATCATTCTTCCCAATGTCGTAACAACCACATTTTCAGGAAATCGGCCGTTGTAAAAATTGATAAGAAAAATAGGCAACAGAGAAATTAAAAAATTGTCAAAACACAAAAGGGAAAAAAATTAGTATTAATTATTCAAACAGAATGATGAACAAACCAAAAACACAACTCTGGTAAGCATAATAAAGCCCAGCAATGTTTATCCAAAAGTAATGGTATATATTATACAAGAAAAATAAAGATATCTATAGTCACAAGATTTTTCCCCAAAATCTCTTGATATATATAAAAAAACATTCATTTTTGCAAAAACAAAAAAAAACAAAAATGAAATATAAAATAACTATGCACTCAAAATGAATAAAAAAAAAGTTAAATTTTGATGAAAAAAAATGCAATCATCAGAGAAGTGGCACAAAAAAAAAGAAACAGTTCAATCTCTATCCAACCTAAACAAGCAGTATCACAGACGAAACAGAAACTCAAAGATCAAACTCTAGCAAGAAACCAAATTATAAAACAATCTTTTGAACCTTCCAATTAAACTCATCCCAAAAACAAAATACCAGACAAATTAAAAAAGGGGTGGGCGGATCGTTACCAAAAGTTGAAAAAAAGTATTCTTATATCAAGAAAGAAACTCGATTAAAAAAAATGTTAAATCCAAAATCAAAAGGTTCACTCAATTAAGAGTTTGAAAAGGCATACAAGAAAGGGTAAACTCCATTGAGGGGAGAAGCAATGAGTTGTCTATTGTTTGTGGTGCCAAACACTAAACTTGGGAATTCATATATAGAGTTACTGACTATGATGGAAAATTATGGTTAGTACGCTGTATTTAATGTCTAAACCTATCATAAATAAAATGTAATTAAACGTTTTCCATTTAAAGGAGGTTGTTGAAGTATTTATTGTATAATACATATAGTCAATGTGAAAATCCTCAAATATTTGGGATCAATGGTTGGATTGTAAGTCAACAGAAGTGTTTAAATAAATATCCAATCATAGGATCTATGAGTCTTTTAGGATATTTTAAAATAAGAGTAATTATAGTAAGATGACTTTGAAAAAATATAAACATGTAATTTATCAATGTTGTTGTAGCACATTAGTTTTTTTAATTACCGGTACAAAATCCGTATGATTTATTTCGATTTTAATTAATTTATGAAAAATGTGGAAATAGTAAAACAAATGATACAATCAGTATTTCCCTCCCATTTCAATAAGCAAATGTGTCATTAGAAAGGGTTGAGACGGAGTTGATATTCTTTGAAAGTCATAAACAATTACCTTGATAATCGAACGATGAGGATCATTCTCAAATGATTCCCATGTGTCCCAAAAATTGAAACTGAAAGACATGCGCCATTTTAAGAGTACTTTTAAAAATTGTACGGAAATGAGAAGAAGGAGGAAAACTATATAGTTGCGATAAAGTGTCAAAAAGAAAATAGACCGGAACGGTAGTTAGTGAAAATAAAGGGGTGTCGTTACCTCATGAAACAATACATGACATCCATCCTCAATACAAGATATGATTTGTCATTCTTAGATTATTCTTTTAACGACCCCGAACTACACATGCCCTCGACGTAATTTGAAAAGCAATTGTTGCTTTAGATCTCGCCAAAGACTCTATATCCTCAGAGTAAAGTAATAGTAAGTTTGCCACCCATAGTGCCTATAAGATTATCCACTCAAAAACCACTTACTCCATGCCAAATCAAGGAATTATTAAGAAGTTTGACTGGATCGGAACATGACGTGTTCCCAACAATCAAAACCTTCATATAGCTCATGTATCACTAAAAAAATCATTTGCCTCCCAATCCTTATTAAAAAATTTACTTGGTATCAACCATGGTTTGTCAAATATGTGCGGCGACAAAGAGGACTACACATATCTTCTTCAGATTTGTACCAAAGTTATGAATTATGGGGGATACCATCAGGGTGAGAAATAGCTTGATGCATAAGCTTGATAGAAGCATGCTCTCCTGGAGAAATTGACATAACCCGTAGTAGAACTCGTTGCCACAAAAGAGTCAACAATATTTTCTTTGGGATGTTGTCCTCCCTGAATGCCTCTGGGCCATTGCTCAAAAGAAATAATACCCACCCTTTTCAATTTAAAAAAGGCGGAACATCTTCTTCACACGGATCAACATAGCATGGAGTTCAAAATCATTTAGGCCTAACCACAAGGCTAATAAAGGAGAAAGCATCATCCAGTGTTAAAAAGAAAACTCCCTAACATTTGTAGGTTTAAGTTTCACAAACTCAACACTGATGGAGTGTGAAAAAATAATCCTCCACAAGGAGATTTGGAGGGTTATCAAAACATACAGAGGTGATGGACAATTCCATTCATAAGTAAATTAAAGTACATGTCAGTCAATATTGGCCGAGCTAAGATCCCTAAGAAGAGGAATTCTTGTAGTTGTGTGGGAAAATTTAACTTCATCCATAGATATCCAACACATATCCTCGAAAATGATCAATTTCACTGGACATGATAATAATCTACACTAATTTAACTGGGTTACTTGGATTAATGTCCAAAAAAGTGAGGGATCCATCAAGAGTTTTTGCCTCTTGATTAATTCATTCGTTTTAGCGTCAGTAGACTGGAGTAAAATATGTGTCTAAGGACAAGAAGAGTCATGCGTCACTCAATCTCGGGATGAGGTGGCAGTATGATCTCAATTCATTAGGAAAATCTCTTTTTCTTAATTCGCTTGACTCGCACAACATTGGCTTCCTTGCAAAAATCCCTAAACAAACTCAGAAGGGTTTGTAATGTGTAAAGACATCAAAAAACTTGGATTTGAGTTTCAACTATGTGACAGGGGGGGAAATTCCATTTAATCTATCACATTGTGTTAACCTCAAGAACTTGTCCTGGACCACAACACTCTTGTGGGTCAGATTCATTACCAAGTTGGATCTTTAAGAAGTTAGTGAAACTGTCTCTCAGGACCAATGCTTCCAAATTGCTAGACTTGAATTTTCCTGTGAAACAATTTCACTTAAAATATCACATAAGGTTTGGTAACTTGCGGAATTGTTGTGCGCAACGTTTGGAAGTAACCAACTTGGATTACGTAAAGCATGATGACCTGGAATATGGTGGAATTCTCTTACCAAATGACCAGCAGTAAGCAGTATAAAAATCTCCATTTTGGGTTTGTACGGTACATTACCTAATTTAACAGCAACTTTTCTGTCAGTTACCACCATACTCTACTACGGGGAACAGGAAATTAGTGGAAATGTAGCCAAATTGCTAAATTGGGTATCTCTGAAAACAGCCAACAGGAACTATTTCACAACAACTTTTGCTATTCATCCCTCATAGGTATTATGCATCTTCTTTAGAAATCTTTGGTTGAGTTCCATTACGGTGTTAATTGGCAAACTTAGGGTCACGTCTTATCTTTATTTTGTCATAAAAATATTTTCGGCGAAATTCCACGAACTTGGCCCTTGAGGGAGATATATTTGAAGGGAAACTCCCTTCAAGCAACCATTCAAATTTAAAGATCTTTCGGATTCTATTCCTGGATCTTCCCAACATAAACTATCAGGGCAATTCCTTACTTAATTGTTGTCGTACTTCCTTACTGTACGTGACTTATCTATCAAAATTCTAGTGGTGAGGCTTCCTATCAACCGGGAAGTATAAGTATTTTCAAAATTTGTGTGCAGAAGATGAGGATGGTTTTTTAAACCGGAAACCTAGTAGTAGTTTTGTGGTGGGATTCAGAAGTTGCATTTACAATATTGTTTTTATCAAAATACATGGAAGAAGCATGTACTTACCTCAAGCATGATACTTCAGAGACAGGAATATCTGATTATGTGGGCCCTCTACCGGGCCCGCCCGGGGGGCCTATGCCTTCATTATCTTTACCATGAGTGCCAACTATCCATGATTCACTATGATATAAAACCACAGAACATTCTTCTTGATGAAGATCTCACAGTTCATGGAGTGATCTGGTTCGGTGAGACTCTGATAGAATTATAGACGCCACTATCAGTCAATTAGACCAGGTCTATGAACAGGCAAGAACAGGTAGAAGAGTATAAAAATAAGGAGAACAAACACAACAGTTTACGTGGAAACTCCTTGCCAAGAGCAAGAGAGTAAAAACACGACCTGTTGCATAGGATTTTCAACTGCCCACTAAGCTATTACCTCTAAATAACTTAGACTTTTTCTAAGCGGATACAATACCGCCCACTAAAACACTCAACTCTATGATTTTGATTTTTCCTAGGCAGTACAACTCTGCCCACTAAATTAGTTACCTATAACTAATTGAGAATTTAGTACCAACAAACTATCTGAGTCCTTTATAGATGTAGGATTAGATCTACAATATATGTTTAGAAGAATAAATCCTAAGACCACTAAGCTTGCATTTCAATCTGGTTCGAGTTTGATCTTGAGGATAAATCTTCATTTTTCGATGAGAGTTCTTGATAGTTTTTCAAGTTGCAAAGACTAAGATTATAAATATTGACATTAGGTTAATGAAGAATAGTCACAACCTTCGAGACCACGCCATTGGTCGAGGTCCCTGTCCAACTATGCACCAACCACTTGTACTTTTTTCAGCCTAGAAGTGAGGAGAATGTCAAACCGTGGACCAGGCCATTTCACAAGGTCCCTGGGTTTGACATAAGTTGGAGATTGTGCACCAACCACATCAGTTGACAGCCATTTGACAACTGTCCTTTCTTGTTCGCAAACTTCCCGGGACCAGGTCCCTTGCTGATGTTTTTTGAGAATTCCTGAAAGGCTTGTTGGTTGGCTTTCTCCTTTGGATGAAAAACTTTAACATGGTGTTTGTCATGTTGAATATATCAACCATGAAGAATTATTACCCATTGGACAAACACTCTGATCCATTCTGATTGGTTCGATATGTTGGCACCTCACCTACCACTGACTGACGAGACAACTTTACAATTGTACCCCATTATACATCTAAGGAGAGAACTCTGTCGAGGACCAGGTCCCTGCATTTATGAGGATTATCAAAACACCAAAAATATAATATTTTCCCCCTTTTTGATGACGACACACAAATAAACATGATGTTGAGTTTATTTATTCACTACCCCTTTGAGACTCTCAGTGCCAAATGACCCTAACCTGAATCTTCTCCCTTGTTAGACTCTGCATTTGTGAGGATCATCAAAAAACCTAGAATATAATAGACTCATTGTTGATGAAGATCTCACAGCCACTCGTTTTGTACTGCAGCGCCAGAGCTCCAGGTAATTGATTCTAGGTAACACAAAAACTATGATACGAAAAATTTCGTCTAACAATAGTGGTTATTAAAGCTAAATTTTCTTGTTGCAAGAAATTGGCAATGGGTAGTAAGTTGTCCGTTTTTTTTTTTTTAAAGGAGATATATCAGTTTTGGCGATTATCGTATTGGAGACATTCACTGGAAGAAGACCCACAGACGACAGTTTGTTCCAAGCAAGATCTAGCCTCCACGACTTTGTTGAAACACCATTGCCAGAGAAAGTTATGGAGATTCTAGCAAAAACAAAAACTTTTCAAGATACTGGGGAGTATCAAACAAAGAAGAGATGGAATTCTTGGTAGCATACTTAAGATTGGTGTTGCATGTTCCGATGACATGATAAGATGCATAAAAATGTCTAAAAAGGGAGATTGAGGCCACATGCTAAAAAATGAATTCATTGGATTTGATCTAAAATGGTTTAATTTTTCTAATGGTAGGACATGCTAACATTATGTCTATTTGGTACAAGCTTTTGGATTGATGTTAAACTTGACATGCCTGTAGTATTTCAGAATGACAGAGAAACTAAGGTTGAGTGGTCAGATGTCGTTACTTATGGGAGTAGGTCTGACTCTAGGAACATCAGATATTAGTTCTGAACGTCTACATCAGATAATATGTTTTCATTCATGAAGGTAAAGTTATGGATTTTTAGTCCCAATTCTAGACAAAACATTGAGGTTATTCCTGTCCATCCTTGGTATTCCTCGTCTCACAAGAGTGAACCGGCATCATGATCAATACTTGAAATATGCAGCAGTTGCCCCAAAGAAATAAAGTTTATTTTCACATTCACAATGCATATAGGGAACCCTAAAAAGAAAATTCAAACAAGTTAGGCATGCTCAAGTAATTGAACATCTCCACCATTAATTGGTATGAAGTTTCGAGTGTACACTGGAGACCGTCTTGTGAAAATACCATTAATCCTCCTAATATAGGGTACTGGGATGGAAAATAAAGAATCGGTTTTTAACTACTCCCGAAATCTTTTCTTTGGTCATTTAGAGAAGAATTAGAAGCTAATCCCCCATGATCTGTCTCAAGAGGTGATAGCATGTTATATCTTGTATCACTTATGAGCCACTAAAGAGTCCACAGCAACAAGTAGGTGGATACTGGAAGGATAAAAAGAAAAAATGCTTGCAGGGGGTGTCATCGTTGCTGCGATGAAAGTATATCAGGCTAAGTAAGCCTGAAGGGTGTATGAGTAATATTTAATTCATTGGTTTTGACCAGAGGGAAAGTGAAAAGTAGAACTCAACTAATAATTAAAAAATTTGGAACAAAAGAAAAAACACAAATATGAAGATGCTCGATTGACACAAAGAAATTTTGAATGGACAAATTTGCAAAACATCTTTCCCCTGCCTGCTTCTTCCACGTTAATGCCAGGAGAGAAGGCACGGTAAGAACCCAAAGCGCCCGTACATGAGAGAAGAGTAGCTTGACGACACTTCAGCGAATGAAAAATAATAGATGTGGTATATAATTATTATCTAACTATGAGTGTCAAACGCATGAATCACTGTGATCTAAAACCACAAAACATCTTCTTATTTGGTCAACTAGAGTAACACAGAAGCAAAATATATGTGGTTACGGATAGAAAAAACAGTTACCCACTGTTATATAGTTAATAATAAAGAAACAACCAGAATATTAATTTGATGGAGATAGGGAATTTCTCCTTCATATATATACTTTATAATCCCTCATGTTTAGAACAGACTGTAATCATGTTATATGCTATACTTCCTCTTTGAGATTAGGCAACTCTCAATCTAAGCCGTAAATAGTGACATTCACTAAACCTTTTTCGATCCCTGTGTGCTTTTGAACAACTTTCATAAGAAAATTACAATTAGATGTCAGGAAATTATTATATTGGCTATTTCATCTTTCATGGTTTTCTAGGAGAAGAGGATTATAGTCTTAGGAAGAGTAATAGAATTTATTTCTACGGGATAACCCATTTTCATACATCAAAAAAATTATTATCATCAAACATAGGGTTTCAACATGATTTTTAGCTTTAACTTATAAATCGGAAGTTTCCTATCAGAATTTTTAGGGGAATGTAAGGCTAGATAAATGTATGGGTGACAATTTTCCGAAAAGGTTGTTGATTTTCTTCCAGTTTTTAGGACACACATGACGGTATTTTTTGTCCCAAAGGGGAGTAACCCTGATCAATACTTGAAAAATAAGCAGTGCCCCCCAAAGAAAAAGTTTATAATCCACAATCAAAATTCCTATAGGGAACCTCTGAAAAAAAAATTAAAAAAAACTTAGGATGACAAGTGGGTCACATCTCCACATCATCGATAGGCTGTTGAGTGTACGTTGGAGGGTTAGTGAGAACAATGTTGATCCTTCCCATAATAGGGTGGTGGCGATTGCAATGAAAAAGGAAAGAGTGATTTTAACGACTACCTCCAATCTTCTCTTTGGTCATTAGAGAAAAGCATTAGAAGCTAATCCTTACGGTTCTATTAAAACATTGCAAACATCTTAATAACTATGAGTGTCAAACACGCAGACTCAGGTGATATAAAACCACAAACATTCTTTTCATGGTCAACTTAGTAACAAATAAGCAAAAAATATTATGACTGGTAGGATAGAAAAAACAGTACCACTGTTATAAGTAAAATAACGAACAACCAGAATATTAATTGTGGAAGAAATAGGGAATTATTCTCCTGTCATATATAATTTATTACATCCCCTCAATGGTTTTTTAGAACAGATCGAATCCTGTTATATTCTAATAACTTCCTTGAGATTAGGCACTCCTCAATAAAAGCCGAAATAGTGACATTCACTAACATTTTTCTATCCCCTGTAGGCTTGAACTAACTCAAAGAAATTACCAATTAGATCGGTCAGGAAAATTATATACTGGACTATTCATCTTTCATGCGTTTTTCTAGGAGGAAGAGATTAGTCAGGAAGATTGTAATGAATTTATATTTAACGGGTTTTAAACCATTTTCATTACATAAAAAAAATTATTATCATCAAACATGGGTTTCAAAACATGATTTTTAGCTTTTAACTTATAAAATCATGGAAAGTTCATCAGACTTTTTAGGGGGATCTAAAGGTCGGTAGGATTAAATGCGTCATGGTGACAAGTTGCCTAAAAGGTTTGTGATTTTCTCAAGTTTTTAGACACACATGAGGTATTTTGTCCCAAGGTGGTAGCCCAGTAACATGATTTAAATACTTGGAAAAATTTACAGCAGTTCGCCCCCAAAAAAAAAGTTTATAGCACAATCATAATTCATATAGGGAACCTCTGAAAAGAAAATTAAAAAAAGTTAGGCATGATCAAGGGGTTTGCAAATCTTCCACATCAATCGCTAGGCTGGTTTGAGGTACGTGGAGGGTTATGAGAACCACTGTTGATCCTCATTAATGGGTGTGGGATGAAAAAGAAAAGGAGTCGATTGTATTACTACCTCAATCTTCTCTTTGGTCATTTAGAGAAAGAAATTAGAAGCTAATCCCTACCGTTCATTTTAAAACATGCAAGATTAAAAGAGAAGATATATTAATTGAACTTCAACTATTTGGTACCTTCGATAATAAATCTCCCGACCACATCAGACTGTGCAACTAAATATAAAAGATGAGCAGTAGTAGCTCTCTTGTGGATACTCATGATATATCCTCCTTACTCAATTTGTATCACTTCTAAGCCAATAAAGAGCATAACACCAATATGCAAGGCGGATTGCAAAAAGGATAAAAATAGAATCAGTTCTCATGAGACTTTTATCACTGTTGTTGAGTTATATCAAGCTAGTAATCCTTGAAGTTTTGTTCACTCTGTGGTTTTTTACGATAAAAAGAATGCAAATACTCAAAAACAAAAATATAAAAAAAACAACACATATGACGATTGGTTGATTGACAAAACAAAGTTTGAATGAAGATCGCCAAACATCTCCTGGTAATGTAAAATCTTTATTTATAGGAGGATTATCACTTCACAAATTGCAAGCAGTTGCCAGAGAAAAGAAAAGAAGTTTTTGTTCAAAAGGCATATTGAAATCACGTCGATACAATATTTAACTATTGCACTCCAATCTCCCAGAGAAGAAAAGAAATGACTGATGAAGTCATGTTTGAATAGAAACTAGTCATGATTGAAGCGATATTGAAGGGCCAGACACGGACAAGTCTATTACAATGTTTCTTCTTCTTCTTCTCACGCCTCCTCCAACTTCCTTATTCTAATGTATCTGGGACAAAAGTTATATACAACATCTTAACTAAATTAGAAAAAACGTAACTTGTTTATAAGTACAAAAGGAGACCAAAGAATTTATAAAAATGCTACTGAAGTCAACAAAGAAAGAAGGCAGACAATATATCTATGACCCAAAACAACGACCCCCCCCTCTTCGGCGGTTCAATTGACCACCGCGGCTCCTTTACACACATAAATCATTTGACAAGCGCCCCGGCACCCCAACCCCCACCCACCCCAATTGCTTATACTGACCTTAATCAGCAATTAGGAGAGATTCCAAAGAACAAAAAATACAAAAATGAACTCAAACTAAATGGTACCTCCTCGACGAAACACTCAAATCTTATGCACTGTCATCCAACCTTTCTGCAATTAGACATCTGCTGGCAATGGTTACATTATGGGGAGGGAGTCTTTTATGGACACAAGCTAATATTGGATCTAGAAGCATACATGGATTATCAACGTTGTCTAGGGACGCAACATTTTTGTACCCTTGATGTTGGTATCATACTCGTTAGAGTAAGATATTGTGTTGCGGGGACTGTACAAGAAAAGAGAAAATAAAGACACTTTTGTTGTCGATCCAACTGGAGACGATAATATCACCATCCGGACTTACAACAAAGATTGTCCAAGTGTGGGAAACCCCCCAACGGCTCGCTTGCTCTTGTCAAAAACTCCAAATGACTATGCTGCTTTCTGGAAAAATGCATTACAGGGGAAGTAAAAAATTTGCCGCGCATCCCTAGCCATACTAATTACCACTCATTTCCCTACTAGTCAAAAATTTTCCCATTGCCTAATATTCAAATGATTCAATAAAGTCCGGACGGTCGATGAGGTACAACCTCTCATTCTTGTTACAAGTGCTAGGACACTACCGTCACTTCTAAAAAATACAACAGAATTGTGCAATATGACAAGGTGGACTCGTTAAGGTAAGGATAAAAAAGTATGTTCTCAATTGGATTTCACGCCAAAGTCAGGATCGCTCTAATGAAAGCAGTGAAATGTGTTAGAACAAGTTTGCATTTTCCACAAGGTTACTTATGGATACCAATTGTGTTTGATTTGAAAGAAGTTAAGGTACTCAACCGCTTTTAGTTTTAGTCGCAGGACTATCTTTTTTAACTCATGTCCAGGAGAAATTCAGATATGGAATCAGTGTTGATGCCTTCAGTTAGGGGATTGAATACGCACCGGACTAAGGAGTCAGCCTAGTAGTTGAAGTCAGGAGAGCAGTCAGACGTAAACAGTAAAGAGTAAACCCTAATTCTCTCAAACTCAAGGAAGAAAGAAGGCAAACCATAACATTGAAGCAAAATCTCTAAGCCACTAACATAAGCGTTGTCACAGATTAAGTGATAGTTTAGGGAGATTTTTGGGAATCTCTCAGCAATCTCCCATCATGAAATTAAGATAGAATGAGTTGTGAAGAAGAGTGCTTTTTGGACGGGTGTGGAATAAAGTTTTTGAAAATTCTTGGATGAGGATATCATACCATTAAAATTCTTGGGGAGAGAAATTTTACCTATGGAAAACAAACCTCAAGGCAAGCGGGAGATAATCTCATCACCATCGCATCGACCATGTCAATACTCCTATATACTTAGTTGTTCCTCTGCTATGTTGTCGTTTCTCATATTTTTTTAGTTCTTCTATTCCAACTTTTTCGAGTCATATTAAGAAAGAATAAAAATGTTTACCCTAAAAAAGTTTGTAAATAGTATTATAAACTGTTTATAGGAAACTCCGAAGCAATTCGGCAGATTATGCTGAACAATCAATGAAAGTAGAGATATATGTGGACTTATATAATTCATTACATTAGAAAACAAATAATGCTATATGTAGTTCAAATTAATATTCCTCCTGAAGAGTTAATTAAAGTGTTGTTTAATCAATGTGGATTGGTTTATGTTTGGGACACAATTCTAGTCCATAATAGGCAACTATTAGTTCATTCTCCAAAAAATGTGGAACTCTAACACCCTCCTTCACATGCCAAGCCCAAGACCAAGCTCAAGCCCAATAATAGTATGATGAGAAGTCCAAAGATATTATGACTCTTATATTATGTTAAGATATTGAAACCGCAACACCCAAAAACTACTCCTTAGGGGAGGATTATTACTAAGTCCATACCAGTTCATCTCCATTTGGACTCCCGCTCCACGCTGGTTGAGCGTGAAACAGGCGTTAGAGTGGGTTGGTCCCAATGTAATTGGGGAACGTTTTCTTTATATGAAAGTTGAATCATCATCCTATTGTGATCTAGATTTTTAGGTTAATTAGCTGACCCAAGTACCGATATCCTTCATGGTATGAATTTATTTTTTATTTTTATCCAGTTCATCCCCATTTTGGCATCCCTTTGAGGGGGGATGTGTGTTAGAGTTTAGTAGAGCCCCCCCATTCGTTGGGGATTGGACGTTGTTGGGTCTTATATGATTTGGAAATCATCTCTTCAGAGATAACTTTTGGGTTGTTTAAGTCATGTGCCATGCTACTTTACATTTTGTATATACTCTGTATAAAAACAACTTATTTTATTTGGAACCAATTTGTTACATTATTGCTGTACCATACATATATTTCATCAGTCACTAGAACAAATAAAGGCTTGAGTTAGTACTAGTACAATAGTTACTATAATATATTTAGTAACAATACTAATACGATATCTACACCAACATATTTATAAATGTCGCTAAGGCTTAACTATTTTGGATGCAATAAACGTGTAACCAAGTACCGCTTAATGTTCAGTGGAGCCTGAAGCGCGAGATTTGGGAAAAAAAGGAGACCGCATTGAAGAAGTCCTAACGTGAAACTTTTTATTGTATCACTATTTTCGTGTAAAAGGAAATGTTATTGCCCTAATATTCATATTAACTTAATCTACTGGCAACTAACTCCTCCCTGACCTTCTAGATGACTGGCTTTCTTTATATGTGTCAATCAGCAAACATATTTCAACTCAAGTCAACCTCACACAAGTACTTTGGTTTTATATGAGAAAAAAAGTAATATATAAAATAATTCGACTTACGCATAATGTTGTAAGTTCTTTTATTTTTTTCTTGTACAAAGTAATCTCAAGTTTTATTTTAGGATATAGGATATATGAGTGGTAATAGGACGATGGTAAAGTGAAATGGTTTTTTTTTAAAAATCACAAGGAGAAAATATAAGGAACATATTGATAGTAACTAATCTGCTAACAATCAGATGAGGTCAATCATATCTATCATCGTATATATATATATTTAGAGATAAGGATCATTGATATACTCTTAAATTTCATTCTGCATCTGAATATGACCTGTTCCAATTCCAATTTGGAACAATAAAATCATAACATAGGACTATGCTTATTGACAGCCGACATTACTGAAAAATGGTTTAACCATGGCGTTCTCACCTAAGTGCAGGTTGAGTTGACTTATAGTCAAATATACTTAGATGTCAGGAAATTTATATCTATATTTACCATTTTTATGTTAATTGTCTAAGTGGAATTCTCTTATTCTATTGAAAAAAGAAAAGGTTCAATCAATAGTTCGGGCAAATCTTGAATGGAAGATCATCTAAAATTTTTGCCTCAAATCTTTCATTGTTATTGGAAGTTCATCACTTGAAATGTGCAAAAAAATAGGAAGAAGTTTTTTTCTTCAATGCAGAAATCAGGTTCTCGAACAAGATTTAACTATGCTTCCATCTCCTAGAAATCAAAAAGTCAAATATTTAATATTGAGAAGCATAAAGTCTCTCTATTCACATTTCTCTCCCTCCTCAATCCGACTGATTCTTCTTGTTCTCCTACTCGGATGTTATTATCTTCTTGGGATGGAAATAATTTGATAATCTTTGATGACATCTAAGTTTGCAGCTATCAGCATCATTACATTATTGGAAGGGTGTCTAATGGACAGAACTAACTTGACGTGATGGAAGCAATACATGGGATTACTGTCTCCAACACACACCATTTCAGACCCATCAGATATTCCTATTATACTCGTTAACTGTGTGTCCATCGACCAAAAAACTCTTGGGTTTCTGTCGATCCAGAGAAGCCAATTGATTCCGCCAGCCCTAAAACTACGTTGTCCATATGGTGGGAAAACCCTCCCTTCCATATATCTCACCTGTAAAATTTTAACCGTATCTTATATCATAATTATCATAACTCAATATTGGGTCCAATTAAACAAACTTTTTATCCAAATCTAGACATTACCGTACGTATATCCGCGCTGTAACGTATTATTTGCAATTATGAAGAACCAAAGAATGGTATTTTTTGTGTGGTCGGGAAATCAAGACTCCAGCACCCAAATTCAGATCAAACTTTTAGGCCCGTATTTTATATCAAAATCGTTTTTAAAAAAGCCTAAATCAGCCGAAACCCTAATTAATCTATTTTCGAACCAGTCAAATACTTGTTTTCTGTTTTTGTGCCAGACAATAATTTCATGTTTTCCCATGGAAAAAATCGTTCACTTTGACCGTCATACATCATTTATTTGAGAAATGGGTTTTGTTTTTTGGTTCATTAGGTGATTAAATCTTTGGTACACTTGAATCAGTATGTCAGTCCAATTTAAACGTTTATTTGATGTCTTTATATGATGAAATTTTGCCAGCTCAATGTATTCCATATTTTTAAAAGAGATCGCGTGTTCCCTTCTTGCAAGTTATGAAATGTTTGGCAGGTCACATTTTTTTTGTATAAAAAAATTAGTGTAAGAAAATTCATGATGCAATAAAAATATGATTTTACATCCTTTCCAATCCATTAGTTAGTAGAGTTTTATATATAAGTCTCCTCTAAATATTGGTGATGGCTGGGTAAATGTGGAAGGATCAGGGAATTTAAAAGTAATGTTTTTTAGCTTAAACCTGTTGAACTTGACTAATAATTTGCACTTAACAAGACTGATGGTGGCTGGCTGTGTTTAGTGTGGTTTAACGTTACCATTGCGTGACCATATCTTGATGGCATTTGCACATTTTTGTGTTTTGGATGGCATTTTAACACTTACCTCTATATTTCATTTTATTCACTATCATTTAAAGTTGAATCATCTTATTAACTTTCCTTGCATCTCATCTTTAGTGTACATGACACCTTTCGATGCTAATTGGAGTCTTTCATAAAAGACTTTTTTTGTTTTTTTCCGTGCAAGAAGTCTCATTTTCAATCTCAACACCAGTGCTAGATTTGAAAGCTCGAATTCCTCGCTTCAACTTTGTATCTCCTTCTTCTCACAAGCTCATCAAAGCACATGGCAATTAGCAAGGAATCTGGAAATCTACTCTCCTTTCGTTTTTCTCTGTCTTTACTTTATTATGTTGTGTTCTTGCCGATATCTTAATTTGGTGTTAGATGAAACTTATTTTCGTTGCCCATGTTTAAATTTTTTTAGACTAGCTATTTAGTCTTTACCATATTAGTTATGTTTGGTTCTCGCGGAATTTGCATGTTTTTGAAAACCGTTGTAAACAATAGATTAATTCCCCTAGATTAGATCAGTTTCAGTTTTTTTTTTTAAAAAAAAAAAATTTGACTAAAACCCTCCATACTAAAAATCTTTTTTTTGTTAATGAAATGAGCAGTTTTGTTGAAAGTTTTAACCATTCCAAAAAAGGGGACAGATATTTACAAAGATTGGATAAGGTTAATTCGTGGATAGGTTCCTTTGATCTACTGGATTTATTACTTTCTGGATTTGTTGCAAAAGATGACAAATATTATTTTTCAAGATACATAATCACAATTATTTATAACATACTCCTTTCAAATTTGTCCTCTTTTTTCTTTTTAATTAATTAGTTACCTAAGTTTTGGCCAGCAAATGCATTTTTAATGAATTTTAAGTATGTGCGTCTTCCCCTTTTTAGATAATTTAGAACTTCTTATCTAGAATCGTGTAAAGTTATTTTTCGATTTTGTTGTGCAAAGTGATAGGGATTCTATTGTCAAGATACATATCCAAGTACTTAAAAAACCGTATTCCTTTAAATGTGCTCCCTTTTAATTAATTAACGTAAGTTTTTGATCGTCTAATCATTTTACCGGATTTTAAAGTGCGTGTGTCCCTTCCCTTTATGATATTAGAACTTTTGACTATACTTTCATGAAGGTGCAATAATTCAAAGTTACTTAGCATTATTTAGAAAATAGGATTCCTAAATTCACTAATATATTATAGCATCGTTTTGTACTTCGGAGTTAAAATGAGTTATAACATACGCATTTTTTATAAATAAGGGGTAAAAGACCTATGTTTTGACGAATGTTAAATACCATAGAACATGTGTGCGCACATGATGACACAGGTGGTTTTTCTAAACCAAGTGCGATTTCCATTCAAAGCCAGTATGTTTCCCGAGTTTAGTTTCGTGGTGCTTGCCTAATCTTGAGCCAAGTTCTACTGCGTAGACACATGAGAACAAAATATTAGTATTTTACTTTGTGAACGATTTTCCTTTTTTGAAAGACGACAAGCACATTTCAACGGTATCCCAAATCTGTAATGGGATAACTTTCTGATATAAACAGTTACTGAGCAGGACAAACTATTTCCTACTTGGTTAAGGAAATATTGAGGTGGTCAAGACAATAAGGAAAACTATTTCCTACTGTTTAAGGAAATAGTTTGTGGCAGCAAATTTACTGGGAAGGGATTTTTGTATCCAAGTCAGTGCACTAGGAGTTCTACGTGAAGAAGGACTTTCGCATTTCGAGGCGGCGTGATAGAATAGTCCCCAAGTTGAGTTTGGTTTAAAGACAGGATGTTCGAGGTTAAAGTTACACAAAATTACCCATTGTTTACTTAATAAGTTTTGAGGAGATTGGAAATTGCTACAAAAGGAAAACACTGCTTTCGTAAGCTAATTAAGAAAATTACGTTAAAAGTTTCTTTCAAAGCAAAGTTACATAAGGAGTTCACTTTGAGTTTCAACCAGATTCGTAATTAGTATTTTGTATCGGCACAGAACAAAGTTGAATCAAACAAGGATTTGGAAGATGCTGCGAAGACAAGTTCGAGTTGAACTATGAGTTACACATAAGTAGACTTTCCTAGTTGAAACTAGATTTTGGATTCAGTTCAAATCTATCAATAGGGTGATCAGTTTCTCTTAAGAAGAATGTGGCACTTACATAGAGTTGAAGATTCAAAACACGATCAAGAGGTTTGAATATAGTTTTGAGAAGTTACTTTGAGTATTTCCAATATTAGGAAAAAGTTGTAAGACTGTGATTAATAGTTTTGATTACAATCGATTATGTTTTTTTTGGTAGTAATCCTTCTAACAAGTTTGAGACACTTGACGGACTGTAGAAAGACTAACTTGGGGTTGTTGTTTTGGGATAGAAATTTAGAGTTTATAATTTCTTAGGCTAGGAATTAGAGTTTGGTAATTCTTCTATAGGAATTAGAGTTTATAATTTCTTAGGTTACTTCGTCTTGTAATTTGTTGTTTGATGTTTCAAAGATTAGGCCGTAGTTAAACCTACAGAGGTGTAGGTCGTGGTTTTTACCCTTATGAGTTGGGGTTTTCCACGATAAAATTTTTTCATTATTTTATTTGTTTTACAAAACGTAACGGCTGTAATCTTGAAAGGAACATGTAGAATAGAATATACTTATTCCTTAGGCAAATTTGGGGGTCAGAATTCCAACATAAGGCAAAGTATATGAAGAGATTGACAATGTATAAGTTCAATAGTAATAAAGCCAATGAGCACACATAATTGGGGGAGCATGAAATGCATTTTAAAAAAATTGTTCCTCAGAAATCCAAAGTGCTAAATTCATCACTATCCTTCTATTTAATCATAGGTAGTACTCCTTTTTTTCTTACTAAACGGTATAGTTGTTAGTTACTTTTTTTATGGGCATTTCGTAAATGATGAGTAAAAGACTTTAGTTTTCTCAATTTCAGTTTACTATAGCGGTAAAAAGACTTGGTCCATAATTTTTGTGAATGTGATTGGTGTTGCATTTCCTTTCCTTGATTCTTAGTCGAGAACTGTAAAGAAGTTGTCCATATCTTTTTGATTGAAATTTTCTTTTACTTGATCCTTTATTCATTACGGTAAAGATTGTCCTTTTTTGTAGTTAATAATTTGTTATTTAATCTCTTTCCTATCGTTATGTTTTCACCTTCCTTGTTAGATACCTTATTCATTATAAATAACCCATGTCTTTGCCCAACATTAACTCAAAAACAAAATGGTAAGCATCAATATACTGCTTGAAAATTCCAATTTTGTTTCGACAAGATTCACGTACGTCCATAAAAGTGATCTTAATTTATGCCATGAAATCCAACTGATTAGTCCCCTTGTTTTTTGTCCTTTGGTAGTCCACTTGTTTATCGATTCAATTTTCTATATTTTTCTCATAAGTGATAGGAGTGTTCTATCTTTTATACAAATAAGTACCGGATATCTAGTTGACTTTTTTGCGTTATCGATAGTTTGTATTCGATTCTATTTCAATATTGATTGCGTACTCAAAAGATCAACAACTATGGATGGTCAATTAGTATAGCCTCTTCTCTCTTTGTATCAAAAGCTAGAACACGACTATCACTTATGAGTCATAATTGCGCTAAATAAACAGGTGTACTACTAAAGGGCAATAGAGTTGAACAAGTATGTTTAATCAGTTGGTTTTTCACTTCATAAAAGGATCATATTGCAGGGGATCAAGATGTTTATTGGACTTATCAACTCATGCCTGCTTGCATCTGAAGTACCAAAATATATAGCCAGCGACACTCTATCCATCCTGAGATAGTGATGAACAATCTGCTGAGATTGAGGATCCAAAAATTTTGTTATGAATATGAATTTAGAGTCTTAATCCACCAGAATGAATTGGACACTACGAATATATACTATGCACAACTACTAAAAGTTTAATTACTCTAATGCTTTCCTTGGATATTGTTGTTTAGTTTTTTTAATTCCGATATACTAGTATCATTTTTTTTGTTTGATATTTATTAATGCATCATCCACGTAATTATATTTTCCGACAAATCGTTAGCTCAATTATCATTAAAGACCCCGGGAAAAAAAAGGATCAAATTTTGCAATACATTTTTCCACAAACTATTCTGAATTTCACTTATCAGTGAACTTAAGAGCCACGTTGTGTAGTTGACTCAAATAGCACATTCTACAGTTAGTTCAGCCCAACTCATTGATTCGAAAAAGATTAAGTATGTCCTTACCTTGCGACAGAACCTTGTGCTTTTTCAAGAGTTGAATCTTCTGAATGCATATTAGAATGAAAGCTTAGTTGATCAGCACCAAAGTTTGAATCAATCTGAGAAGAAATTTTGCTAACCAAACTTGTTTATAATTGTGCATATTTTGTCAATTTTTAGTCAAATTTTTATTTCAATATCGATGTCAGTGGTGCTTCCAATACCAATTACAACTTTCAAATAGGTATCATCTTTTGGTTTTGACATTTTGCAAGAATGGAACTCTTCCACAGCAGTGTTAACTTCCACACCTTTCTGGCTCCATACTTTGTTTCTTTGTGTTTCTATTCTCGTTTTCTCTCCAACAGGCGCCATCTTCTGCTTTGTTCTGCTTATGAAACTTTTCAACTTGCCCTTACTTGGATTCAATTCCCAAATAGTGAGGATCCCATAAAGAGTTTTTGCCTCCTTGAATGATTCTGTTCGTTTCTGTCTGTGGAAGGAGTAAAATTGGTCTGAGACACGGAGAGTCATCCGTTTGAATCTCGAAGGGATGAGGCTGGAAGGTATGATCTCACTTCATCTAGGAAAATCTCTATTTTCTTAATTCGCTTGACCTCGACACAAATTCCTTCCATTAAAAACTCCTCACAACTCAGGCAGGCTGTAGAAAGACTTCAAAACTTGGATTTGAAGGTTTTTTCACTATGTGACAGGGTAATTCCAGTTCATCTAATCACATTGTGTATACACCCTCAAGAACCTTGTCCTGACACAACACTCTTGTGGGGCAGATCCTTACCAAGTTGGATCTTTAAAGAAGTTAGTGAAACTGTCTCTCAGCAATAAAAACCTTACAGTGACTCTTTACACCATATGTTCTATTGGAAATGGTTACCTCTTTTAAAGTTGTACTTATCGTACAACACTCTAGAGGGACAATGCCACCTTCTTTTTCTTGATTGACGAGTTGAGGCTTCTTGGGTTTGTCAGTAAATACTTATTCGGGAGTCCCTCCTCCGTTGTACAATTGTCACCTGGTAATCTCAGATCCGATTTGAGGCAACTACTTTCTTATTTCCTGGTACTTCACTGGGTAAACTCAATCATTGTTCCATACCGTCTCTTAGACCAATATTCTTAGTATTTCTAAGCTTGATTTTCCTGTAAACAATTTCACTTGAAATATACCCAAGGTTTTGGTACTTTGCGAATTGTGTTGTGGCGCAACGTTTGGAGTAAACCAACTTGAATACGGTACGCATGATGACCTTGACTATGTCATTTCTTACAACTGCCAGCATTCTACAATGCTCCATTCTAGTTTGTCGGTACATTACGTCATTTAACAGTCACCTTTCTAGTCAGTTACCACCCCTTCTCGTACTACGGAACAAATTATGGAAACGGTAGCCAACTGCTAAATTGGGTATTTTCTAAACAGCCTAACAGGACTATACCACAACACTTTTTGCTCTCTCTCCTACAAGGTCTTATGCATCTTGTAAACTTCTTTGATTGGTCCATTACCGATAGTAATATGGGTAATTGGGGCATCTACTTATCGTTTTTTATTTTCTCATAAAATATTTCGCGAGTTCCACGAACCCTGGGAACATGCCTGCCTTGGGGGGAGATCTGTTTGAAGGGAAACTCCCTTCAAGCGACCATTCCCAATTTAAAAGATCTGTCGGATCTTCAATCTGTGGATCTTTCCCAACATTAACTATCAGGGCCAATTCCTCACTTCATTGCAAGTCTTACTTCCTTACTCTACTTGAACTTATCTGTCAACAATCTAGATGGTGAGGTTCCTGTCACCGGAGTATTTTCAAATTTGAGTGCAGATGGTTTAAACCGGAACTCCTAGTTTTGTGGTGGGATTCAGAAGTTGCATTTACAATCTTGTGTTTATCAAAAGACGTGGAAGAAGCATGTACTTCCCTCAAGCATGATACTTCAGAGAATGAATATCATGATATGTGGCCTCTGCACTTCATTATCTTTACCATGAGTGCCAACTACCCATGATTCACTATGATATAAAACCACAGAACATTCTTCTTGATGAAGATCTCACAGTTCATGGAGTGATCTGGTTCGGTGAGACTCTGATAGAATATAGACGTCCACTATCAGTCAATAGACCAGGTCCCTTGACACAACAAGAACAGTGCAGAAGAGTAAACAATAAGGAGAACACAACACAAACAGTTTGCGTGGAAACCTCCTTTTTCAAGAGAGTAAAACCACGACCTGTTGCATAGGATTTTCAACTGCTCAATAATCTTTCATAAGTAAAAGTGAACCCAGTTACACCCAATGTGAGAATAAATTATTAATCTCACGACCAAATAATCTATCTATTACTTGAAGAGTCTAACAGATACAACACTGTCCACTATGCTATTACCCCTAGATAACTTAGACTTTTTCTAAGCGGATATAACACCGCCCACTAAAACACCTAACTCTATGATTTAGATTTTTCCTAGGCAGTACAACACTGCCCATTAAATCAGTTACCTATAACTAATTTAGAATTGTAGTACCAACAAACTATCTGAGTCCTTTATAGATGTAGGATTAGATCTACAATATATGTTCAGAAGAATAAATCCTAAGACCACTAAGCTTGCAGCTCTATCTGGTTCGAGTTTAATCTTGAGGACAAAACTTCACTTTTCGATGATATTTCTTGAGAGTTTTTCAAGTTTCTAAGACTAAGATTATAACTATTGACATTTGGTTAATGAAGAATAGTCGCAACCTTCGAGACCACGCCATTGGTAGAGGTCCCTGTCCAATAGTGCACCAACCACTTGTACTTTTTTCAGCTAGAAGTGAGGTGAATGTCAAACCGTGGACCAGGTCCTTTCACAAGGTCCATGGTTTTGACATAAGTTGGAGATTGTGCACCAACCACATCAGTTGGCAGCCTTTTGACAACTGTATTTTCTTGTTCGCAAACTTCCCGGGACCAGGTCCCTTGCTGCGTTATTTGAGAATTCCTAAAAGGCTTGTTGGTTCGCTTCCTCCTTTGGATGAATAACTTTAGCATGGTGTTTGTCATGTTGAATATATTAACCATGAATAGTTATTACCGATTGGACAAACACTCTGATCCATTCTTATTGGTTCGGTATGTTGTCACCTCACCTACAACTGACTGACGAGACAACTTTACAGTTGTACCCCATTATACATCTAAGGAGAGAACTCTGTGGAGGACCAGGTCCCTGCATTAGTGACGATTATCAAAACACCAAAAATATAATATTTTCCCCCTTATTGATGAACACAAACAAATAAACATGATACTGAGTTTATTTATTCATTAACACTTTGAGACTCTCAGTGCCAAAGGACCCTCACCGACATCTGCTCCCGCGTTTTAGACCTCCTGCATTTGTGATGGATCAATCCGAACAGCTAATAAAAGAATAATAGACTCATTGGTTTGATGAGATCTCACCATCTCAGTTTAAGCTAGGCAGCTCTATGTAATGGTTCTAGGTTAACAAAAACTATATAACTAATTCTTCTAACAATTTGGTTTATCTATAAGCTAAATTTCTTGGTTGCAAGAATTGGCAGGGGTAGTAAGTTGGCCGTTAAAGGAGATATATACAATACAGTTTTGGGATTCTCGTATCGGATTATTCACTTGAAGAAGACCCACCCACGACACTTTGTCCAATCAATCTCTAGCCTCCACGACTTTGGTTGAAACACCATTGCCAGGAAAGTTATGGAGATTTTGACAAATTACCTTTTCAAGATACTGGGCAGTTATCAAGAAAGATAGATGGAATTCTTGGTTTAGCATACTATGAGATTGGTTGTTAGCATGTTCATATTGACACTGATAAGATAAAAATTATACAAAGGGGATATTGAGGCCACAAAGCTACAAATGAACTCATTGGTTTGATCTAAAATGGGTAAATTCTTCTAATTGTTAAGAATGCTAACATTCTGTCTATTGTGTAAGCTTTGTGTATTTGATGTAAAACTTGAATGCCTGCAGTATTTTCAGCATGCCGACGAACTAGGTGTGTCAGATTTCTTGTTCCTTAATGGATTTGTCTGGACTCTAGAACATCAGATATTAGTTAACGTCACCTCAGATAATATGTTTTTCATTCATGAATGTACACGGTGGATTTTTTGTCCGATTCTAGACGCACATGAGGTCTCGGTCCAATAGTTGGAGCATCATGATCAATACTTGAATATGCACAGTTGCCCAACGAAATTAACGTATTATTTTTCACTTCACCATGCATAAGGGCACCCTAAAAAGAAAATTCAAAACAAGTTTAGGCATCTCAAGTATTGAACATCTCCACCATTTTGGTTGAAGTGTCGAATGTACACTGGATACCGGTTAGTGTAGACTACCATTATTCCGCTTAATATAGGGTACTACTGGGATGGGAAAGAAAGAATCGGTTTTTAACTAACTCTTTATCTTTCTTGGTCCTCTAGAGAAGAAGTAAGTTAATCCTGACCGGTCCAGAGTATAACTCTATTCTCTTTGTATCACTTCTGAGCCAATAAAGAGATCCACAGCAACAAGTAGGTGGACTACTGAAGGATAAAAAGCAAAAATTGCTTTGCAGTTGGGTTTCATCGTTGCGATGAAAGTATATCAAGCTAAGTAAGCCTGAAGGTTTATTGAGTAACTATAATTCTTTTGGTTTTTGACCATAGGAAAGTGAAGTAAGAATTCAACTAATAAAAAATTTTGGAACAAAAATAAAACAACACATATGACGATGCTTGATTGACAAAGCAAATTTTGAATGGCAAATTTGCCAAACATCTTCCCCTGCTGCTGTTTTTGACCATAGGAAAGTGAAGAAAGAATTCCACTAATAAAATTTTTGGGACAAAATACAAACAACACATATGACGATCCTGCTTTGAATTGACAAGCA
This sequence comes from Solanum habrochaites, assembly GCA_027704765.1. Taxonomy (NCBI): domain Eukaryota; kingdom Viridiplantae; phylum Streptophyta; class Magnoliopsida; order Solanales; family Solanaceae; genus Solanum; species Solanum habrochaites. Next base: position 43,669 of record JAKWJA010001567.1, on the reverse strand, counting down.
CATTTGAATGGAAAATTTGCCAAACATCTTCCCCTGTTGCTCTTCAGTTCATGCCAGAGAAGGAGATACATGAGAAGAGTAGCTTGACCACACTTCAGAGAATTATATAATAATATATGTGGGTGCACTTCCTTATCTTAATATAGTATCAAACAGCATGATTCATGTGATATAAAACCATAAAACATTCTCTTAATTGGTCACCATAGTAACACCCGAACGCATAAGCAAAAATATATGATGGTAGGGACAGAAAACAGTACACTGTTATCATATCCTATCTTACTAATCATATAATTACTAAAAAGCACTGAACAAAAAAGTTGAAAGTTGAATTACGTTTTTTACTCTTTTTTACAAATTAAATTATTATAACATATTGAAATATTTGATGTAAAATTTTAATTAAAAATGTTAATGACTTTTAGACTTCCTAAGATTAATTCCGAATTAAATTTAAATTATTAATATTTATCATCTATATCTCTATGTATATAATGTTAAAATTTGTTTTTTTAAAAAATCTTTTAACCTACAGTTCTTTTCTTTCTTCCCTCTTCTTATAACTTTTTCCTTAACCCCACCCCCCCTCATGAATATATAATTGATGTGGTAAAGTTATTTATCCTTTATGATAATAGGAACGAAATTTAATAATTTAAAGGGTGCAATCTAACAAATGATGATGCTCATTGATAATGTCCTTTTTATTATTATTAAAGATTACTCTAAGGTTCACAAATTTCATTCATTAATGCTTAATTACATGATAAGACTTTAGTTGTTTCTTTTACCATGGTTTGCTACTTTACTTTTTTTTTCCCTATTCCTTCATTTATTAAATTATATTTTCTAATTACTTATTAACTTTTATACTCTTAAAATTCATAACTCTCATTTTCATATTTCCTAACCTCCAAACATTTTAAACAAAACTTTAAGATATCTTTTGGATATCTTCTATTCTATTTATATAAGGTTCACTTCTTAATCCCTATATCTCATGAAACCCTTAGAAGAATTATTAGTGCTATTAATTTTATTCTCTAGTAAAAACGATATGAGACTCTGAATTTATAGGATTTGAAAGGAGTCGCATAAAAAACTCAGAGAGTTATGTAGCTAGTTGTACTTATATTTTCCATCTATATACATGAATCCTTATAAGAATAATGTCGACATTGTTTTTTTACTTAAATCTTCTGTGCTTTTTGTCTTTTTTTCTCCTCTTTTTAGACTTTTTAATTAGTTTTTCTATTAATGTTTTTATTATCGTAGTCTTTGAACTTTTGTATTGATACCTTTTATATTCATTATAATTATCTATATATTTCCATGAGAATTTTAGTCATTCTAACGTATCTATAAAAATTTACATAAACACAACGTGCGAAGCACGTCCTCAGAAACTAGGTATTATTAAATAAGTGGAGCTCCAAAGTAGAAAGTTGAATTACAATTTTACCTTTGCTAAATTTAAATATTGTTTAAATAAATATTAATTAAAATAGTAAATACTAGAATTTTCTATAATTTTTTTATTTAATTGGTATACACATGTGAGTAAATTAAATAGCAAAAAAAATTTAAAAAATAATAGTTATCCCTTTGAATAGATACATGTTGTGTGCATCTTCTAAATTAATTTAGTATTTTTAATTAATATTTGTCCTTAATTTGTAATAAATACATTGACCTTCAACTTTGTAAGGTGATCTTAAATTCCAAAATTATATTTTTTTCCTATAAATACAAATCGTTCTATAAAAAAAATTTTCTTAATGTATTTGATAGAAAGATTTATCTTGATACAATTTTTGTGTGTGGAAGACTAGGAAGCTTTAATCAAGTGAAGAAATTTCAAGGCAAAGAGGATTTCTGTCAAGATTACAGTACAAGGCGTAATGTGATTATGGGATGAATAACTCTCAATTACTAGAATATCGGAGTTTTGATGTAATTTATTTTGTAATTTTAACCTAATTAGAGCGTATGATAAGACCCCGTCGAGGACATTATCAACCACCTCTATTTATGTAGTTTGAATGTCCGCTTTCGTTAACTTCCTTCTTCCAAAGATTTTAACTTTTTTTTTATGGTCAAAGGTTGAATTTTATTACTATAGCTTTTTTTCAATTTGGATTATCAAAAAAAAAACCGGAAAGGATTCTTAAAAATAGGGAAGAAATGTCTTCAATTTAACATTATCAATTTTGCATTTTGTTGTTAGCCTTATGCTAAACTTGCTCCCATATTTGATATATATTTTTTTGTATTTATAATTTTAATTTTAAGAATGTTATTTGACTGAATGGTGTAATTTCGTATAATTTTTTAATACTTAGGCCCATAATGATTTTCCATTATAGATTTAGTACATTTGCTTCTTTAATATATTTTTTTATTCTTAGATTACATTTTTGTTTACACAGTCCATTTAATTTTATAAATTGTTTATAAATTAATCTTATATATTAAAAGTAACTATAAATCATCATATTAGTATACTAAACTTAACCATCAACTTTAAATGTCATGTGACTCTCATAATTAGATTCATTACTCATTTCTCATCGATAATCTCAATGGATTACTATTTATTTATGACAACTCTTTATATTTCTCAATTTATCCAATAATAATAGTGACATTCACACAATAATATATAAACTAAACCAATTGAAAAAAAAAAAGAAAATCTCTATGCTCTCTTTTTATTTATTGTTTAACATTTATATTCTTGTTTTTGTTTATTCCTACAGACGTACTTTCTATTGTTGTCTATTAGTATTGAATACTTTACCTATGGCTTGTTGCCTTTGTATACATAACCTATCATATGTTATTTTAATATCTTCATTGGAATATTGAAATTTGTGTGATAGTTCTTTTTACTTTTATCACCTTTTAGTCATTTTTATAATTAAATATATAATATTTTTACTATGAAGATATATGTAGTTTTCTAACCAAAACACTGATAAATTTTACGATACAAATTTATTGAAGTATCTTGGAATAATGTGTCACCAGGTTTCCCCTAAATCTAGTATATTTAATAATAACAACAGCCAGAATATTAAGTGAATGTGAAGGAAATAGGGAATTATTCTCCTGTCATTACAATATTTACTAATCCCCCACCCTCCATGTTAGAACAGATGTAATCATATTTTTTTATATCCTAATACTTCCTTGAAGATTCGGCATCCTCTCTAAGCATAAATAGTGACATTCACTCACCTTTTCCTTATCCCTGTAGGCTTGACTAACTTTCAAAGAAATACACTTAATGTCAGGAAATTAATATCTGGCTATTTCAACTTTCATGGTTTTTCAGGAGAAGATATTATATCTCTTAGGACGATGTAATAACTTTAATCTTCTATGGATACCCCATTTTCCATTACATCAAAATAAAATATATCATCAACATAGGTTCTCAACATGATTTTTAGCTTTTAACTTATAAATCTGGAAAGTTCTATCAGACTTTTTAGGGGATCATAAGGCAGGATTAAATGGTCATGGTGACAATGTTCCTAAAAGGTTGCGATTTTCCTTCCTGTTTCTAGACACACATGAGGTATTTTTGTCCCAAAGTTGGAGCACCATGATCAATACTTGAAAAATACAGCAGATGCCCCCAAACAAAAAAGTTTATATCCACAATCAAAATTCATATAGGGAACCTTTGAAAAGACAATTCAAACAAGTTAGGCATGATCAAGTGGTTCAATATCTCCACCATCAATCGGTAGGCTGGTTTGAGTGTACGTTGGAGGGTTAGTGAGAACACTGTTGATCCTCCTAATAGGGTGGTGGGATGACAAAGAAAGAGTCGATTTTTAACTACAACCTCAATCTTGTCTTTGGTCATTTAGAACAGAATTAGAAGCTAATCCCTTACTTCCCTTTAAAGAATTGCAGAACTAAAAGATTTAATTGAACTTCAACTATTGGTACCTCCGATAATAAATTCTCCCGCCCACATCAACTTGCAACAAAATATGAAAGATGACCAGTCTATGAATAAATAATGACTAATACCTCTTCTCACTTTGTATTCTTCTGAGCCAATAAAGAGCATCACACCATTGCAGAGATAACAAAAAGGATAAAAAATATAATTAGTTCTCCCCAGTTTGGATTTCAAATCGTTGTGATGAAAGTTATATCAAGCTAGTAATCCTGAAGTTTTTGTTCACTCTGTGATTTTTTTTTTACCATAAAAGAATGGCTACTAGTAAATCCACTCCCTGTTTCAAAAAGTATTTGAAATAAAACTATAAAACAACACAGATGACAATGCTTGATTGACAAAAAAAATTTGAATGGAAGATACGCCAAAACATCTTCCTGGTAAATGCTAAATCTTTCATTTCTAGGAGTTTCATCACTTTAAATGTGCCAGCGTTGCAAAATAAAAAGAAGTTTTTGTTCAAATGCATATGAATATCACTCATACAATATTTACTATGCCCCTCAATCTCCCAGAAAATGACTGACCTAAGTCATGTTTGAATAAAACAATCATGATGAAGATAGTGAAGGGCTAAAGCAAAGTCTATTACTATGTTTCTCTTCTTCTTCTTTCTTCTCCTCCGCCTCCTCCTCCTCCGCCACTTCTTCTTCTGTGTAATCTCTGGACAAAGTTATATACAAACTTTGAAAAGAAATTTAGAAACCATTTAAACTGTTTTAAAGTAAAAATGAACCAAGAAGTTATAAAAAATGCCACTGAAGTCAACAAAAAGGGCACAATACAATATCTCTATGAAAATATCGATTTGGTTCAATTGCAGGTTTTAAACATACATTTGAAAGAAATTGCTTTTATACTGACCTTAAGCAGCATTAGGAGATTGTAATAACTAAAATACAACAAAGTGAACTCAAACTAACTCGTACCTGCGAGAATAATCTTTGATGTCATCCAACCTTTCTGCAATAGACATTGCTTAGCAATGTTGACATTATTGGAGGGCGTCTTATGGACACAACTAGTTTGATAGAAGAAATACAGAGGGAATCAAACTTTTTTCCAGGACTGCAACATTTTTGTACCCATTGATGTTGGTATAATACTCGTATAGATCATGATACTGTGGGGCGAGGGGGGGTGGGGGAGGGGACGCGATGTACCAGAAACGACACTTTTTTGTTGTCGATCCCAAACTGGAAAGCCGATAATTCGCTATCCGGATTTAAAACAAAGTGTCCAAAGTGTGGGAAACCCCCCAACGGCTGCTGGATCTATCAAAACTGTTTTTTCCATGACATGTGCTCTTTTAAAATGAATTACAAGGGTAAGTAAAACTTGCGCCCTCCCTAGCCATATATCATTACCACTCAATTTCCCTACTAGTCAAAATTTCCCATAGCTAAATATCATAATGATCAATAAAATCCCGGTCACGGTCGCTGAGTACAAGCTATTCATTCTTGTATCAAGGGCTAGGACACTACAGTCACTTCTAAGAAAATACAAAGAATTTTGTGCCAAGAACAGCTGGAATACCATTAAGGGGTAAGTTATGTACAGTAGTAGAGTAGGTAAAAAAAAAAAAATAGTTAAAAAGTCAATGTTAAGTAATTAAAAAAAGTTGGGTAAAATATTAGTCCTGGGGTAAAACGGGGTAGGTGTAGGTAAAACGATGGGGTAAATATGTAAAGTGGTTAACCATATCCGGGTATGATAATGTGTCAAAAAATCAAAAAAAAACGTAATTAGGGTAAGTAAATTAAAAAAAATTTTTAGTATAGTTGGGGTAAAAGTAGGTAAAACGTAAAGGCGTACACAGAGACCTCGGCATATCAAAATATATATCACCCCCCCCCCCCTACCCCAATCCCCATATGAAAGTATGGTTCTCAATTGGATTCACGCACATACAGTCAGATCGCTCTGATGTGAAAGCAAGGAAAATTTTAGTTAGAACAGTTTGATTGAATTTTTCCATCAAGGTTACTTATGGATACCATTTGTATTGATTTGAAGTAAGGTAATCCAACCGCTAGCTTTTCTTTTTTTAACTCATGTCTAGGAGAACAAAATATGGGGGGGTCGTTGATGCTATTGAGTTAGGGGGATTGAATAGCAGTAAAACCTAATTCTCTCAAATTCAGAGAAGCAAACATCACATGAAGCAAATCTCTACGCCAAAAAATAGCGTCGTCACAGATTGCTGATTAGGGTTAGGGAGATTTCTTGGGAATTATCGCAGCAATCTCCCAGCATGAATTAAATAGATGAGTAGTTGAGAAGTGACTTTTTGACGGTGGCAAATAAGTTTTTGAAAATTCTGTGATGAGATTATAATACCTTTAAATTTTGGATAGAAATTTTACATTGAAAAAACAAACCTCAAAGGCACAGCGGGAGAGAATCTCCATAACCATAGCATCCGGCATTTCAAACTCTCTGATAGACTATTGTGTTTCCTCTACTTGTTGTCGTTCTTCTCATGTTTTTAGTTCTTATATTCCCTTTGCTAGTCTATTAAGAAAGATCATAAAATGTTTTTACCCTAAAACAAGTTGTTAAATAGTATTACAAAATTTATTATAGAAATCTCCGACCCCCCCCCACCCCCAAAGGCAATTCGGCAGATTCTGCTGACAATCAAAGAAACAGATATATCATGAGGACTTATAATAATCTATTCACATTAAGAAACAATAAATGATACTATAGAGTTCAAATAAATTATATCCTTCTTAGCAGTATAATGTGTTTAATCCAAATTTGTGAATCTGAGTTTATGTATGAGATGACACTTCAAAGTCCATATATAGCAAACTATAAGTTCATTCTCCAAAAAATGGGGACCTCTAACACCCGCTTTCACATTGCCCAAGCCACCCACCAAGACCAAGCTCAAGCCCAATAATAGTATGTAGAGAAGTCCAAATGATACGACTCTTATATTATGTAAACATATGAAACTGATCACCAAAACAGTATCTTGTGGGGAGGATATGACACGGCATCACCAAAACTAGCTTTGAGGGGGATATTACTTAAGCCATACAAAGTATCCTCTTTTTCAGCTCCCGTCCACGCTGGGAGTGTGAAGCAGGCTGGTGGAGGGGTTAGGTCCCAAGTGATTGGGGAAACGTTTGTGATATTAAATTTTAACCATTATCCTCTCGATGATCTGATTGGAGGTAAATTAGCTGACAAGGTACCATACCTTAACATGGGAAGCTAGTCAAGTTCATCCCCAATTTGGGGAATCCCTTGAGGGGGATGGCTGTGTTTAGAGTGAGTAGAGCCCCACATTAGTGGGATTGACGGGTGGGTTGTTATATGATTTGGACAATCATCTTTTCAAGAGCTAGCTTTTGGGTTAGTTAGGTTAATGTCTCAGTATATCCATTTTATAGACTCTGGATAAAAACACTTTATTTCTATTTGAAAACAATTGATACATTTATGATGTACATACTATATTTCATCGTTCACTAGAACAATAAAGGATTAGTAGTAATAGTACAATAGATTACTATAATTATTTAGTAAACAAAAAAATAGAGTATCTACAACAACACATCTATAAATGTCGCTAAAGGCTTAACGATGTTGAATGCAATAACGTTAACCCAATTACAGCGACTAAATGTTCAGGTGGGAGCCTAGAAGAGAGAGATTTGTGGGAAAGGAGGAGCGCATTAAAGAAAGCTACTAAATTGAAAACGTTGTATATACACTATTGTCGTTAAAATGGAAAATGTTATTGACACTAACTATATCGTAGTAACTGAACTACTGCAAACTAACTCCCCCCTCTAGACCTTGCTAACTGATTTTGTCCTTTCTTTTATATTTTGTCAATCATCAAAACATAATTTCAACTCAGGTCAACTCAACACAAGTACTTTTGGTTTTATATGGAGAAAAAAAGGTCATATATAAATAATCCGACTTACACAATAATGTTGTAATTTCTTTTATTTTTTTCCTGTACAAAGTAATCCCTCAAGTTTTCTATTTAGGATATAGATATATGAGTGTAATAGGACAGATGGTAAAAGGGAAATGTTTTTTTTTAAAATCAACAAGGAGAAATATAAGAAAATATTGATAGTAATAATCTGCTGACAATCAGATGATGTCATATCATATCATATCATCGTATTATATATATTAGAGATTAGGATCATTGATTTACTCTTAAATTTCATTTTGGCATGTGAACTATGACCTGTTCCAAATTCCAATTTGGAACAAATTAAAATCATGACATATGACTATGCTTAATTGACAAAGACATTACTGAGAAAATGATTAACCATGACTTTCTCACCCTAGAAAGCTTGAGTTGACTTATAAAGGGTATAATCTCTTAATAGTCCAGGGAAATTATAGTTCTATTAAGACCCATTTTTATGTTTAATTGCTAGGTGAAAGAGTCGGCTTATTCCTATTTGAAAAAGAACAGTTCATCAAGTAGTGTCGGGCAAATCTTGAATGGAAGATTCATCTAAAATCTTCGCCTGAAAATCTTTCATTGGTATTGGCATTCATCACTTGAAAAATGTGGGCAAAAAAATGGAAGAAGTTTCTTCAAAATGCGAAATCATGTCTATACAATATTCTTACCTGTCTTTCCATTCCTAAAATCAAATAAAAGTCATATTTACTATAAGAGAAGAAATTACCCTCTATTACATCATTTCGTCTCCTCCTCATCGACTAGTTCTTCTTGTCTCACTCCTCTGAGTGACATTTCTTCCTTGGATGGAATAATTTTAATAATCGTTTGATTTCCATCTAAGTTGGCAACCATCGCAGTCATTACAATTAATTGGAAGGTGTCTAATGTACACACGCTTAACGTTGAGTTGGTGGATAGCAATACATTGGGATTAACGTCTCAACACTACAACTTTTCATACCCTAAAAAGCTCTTGTTTGCTGTCGATCCAAGAAGCCATATACTTCCTCCAGCAACGAAAACGAAGACTTGGTCCATAGTGGGGGGAACCCTCCCATTGCCATATATCTTCACCCGTCAAAATTTACAGTATCTATATTCAATATGATCAATAAATCAATATTGGTTCCATTAAAACAAACTTTTGTTTATCCCAAAGCTAATGAAAGAACATTACCGTACTTATGTCCCCTCTCTTAAACGTATTATTTGGCCATTACTGAAGAACCAAGAGGTAATTTTTGTGATGGGGAAAATCAATAACTCCAGCACCCACATCAGATCAACTTTTCAGCCACATTTTATCTCAAAATCTGTTTTAAAAAAGCCTAAATCAAATCATCCGAAACCCTAATTAATCTATTTCTGAACCAGCAAATAACTTGTCTGTTTTTGGCCATATCAATATTCATGTTTTTCCCATGGAAAAAAATCGTTCGCAAATTTGATCTCGGCATTACAATCATTTAGTTGAAGAATATGTTGTTTTGTTCATTAGTGATTAAAATCTTCACTTGAAATCAGTATGTCAGTCAAGTTAAAACGTTTATTGGTGATGTCTTTATATGAACATTTTGCTGCTCATGTATTCCTATTTTTTAAATATATCGGAGTTTCCTTCTTGCTAGGTTTAGAAATGTTTTTGCAGGTCACATTTTTTGTATAAAAAGATTAGGGTAAGAAAAAATCAGATGCAATAAAAATATATATTTAACATCTTTCATCCCTAATCCATTAGTTCGTAGAGTTTTATGTATAAAGTCTCCTTCTAAATTATTTAGGTGATGGCTATGGTAAAAGGTGGCAGGATCAGGGATTGACAAAGTTAGTGTTTTTTAGGCTTAAACCTGTTTGAACTTGAACTAATAAGTTTGTCTTAAAAGCATGAATGGTGGGCTTGGGCTGTTTAAGTTGGTTTAATTTACCAATTGCGTGAGCCCATATCTTATAGGCAGTTCACATTTTTGTGTTTTGGATGGCATATGTACTTACCCTCTACATTCATTTATTCACTATCATTTAAGTTTAATCATCCTTATTACTTCCTTCCTTGCTCTCTCTCAAAATGCAGAATCATGTCTCTTAAAATATTTAACTATGTCGTCCATTATCCTAGAAATACAAATAAAGTCCTATTTAAATAGTGAAGAGCAGAACGTCAACCTCTTACATCATTTTTTCTCCTCCTCATATCCACTGATTCTTCTTGTTGCTCCTCATCTAGGAAATTTCCTTCTTGGATGGAAATAAGGTTTCCAAGCTTGGTGGTATGAAAATCAGAATTAGCGGTTTTATAATTATTCAGAAACGCGAAGTAACTAGAGATTTCAGAACCAGTAAGTAAGATGAACATAAATTTAGTTTAAAACCAATAATTGAATCTGTTAAAACTTAACAGAATCAGAATACTCTTTTTAATAATTTGGAAGAAAATCAAGTTCACTTTATTCCCAGGTGTCCCCCTTAAGGACATTATTCCCCTCTATATCCGAGGTTTGATTTGGAATATAAATCTCCCCAGGTAAATGATTTTAAAATCCGTAGAGTATAGAGCCAAAACTCTAAACTTGTTGTCGGAATTCGAGATAATACGATAAAATAAACGGAAAAACAAGCAACAGAAAATTTACGGTGGTTCACCACTAATGGCTTTCTTCCACGTGAAGAGGGGTAGCAGTTTTTATTATGGATAGCAAAACCAAATTTAACAAAATAGTTGTTTGCCATAGGCGTTTTTTTTTCCTATATATATTTATGCTAAGCTAGTACTCCCCTAACAGCTTGGCCCCAACTAGAATTACAGAAAATTAGGGCCCAATACAACAACTTGTATACCGTCTGGCCGGGGGCGTCTCCGCCCCCCCGGACCCCCAGACCATGGGGCGCGTCGCCCCCCCATCTTTCTGTTTGTAACGGTCCGATTCAAGGCATTCAACACTACTGTCAGCGAATCATCCACAACAGGAAATTACACGAAGAAATATGTGTTTGTTTAGAATAGGTAGATCAAGAAATTTGTAGCGAAATATTCTGAAGACTAATGGTATTTATAGGCAAGAAGAAGTCTACATTATGAAGGTTTGCAACCCGTTCAGAATGGACACGACCATTAATGAACGGTGCAAACTTTCAACTGGTATGACTGTGCCTGAAAGTTGCAACTTTTCAGAACAGTCATTGCGGATTTTTTAAATTAAAATGAAGAGTCATGGCGGGATTTTAAATTAAAATGGGTCACGCGCGCGGATCTGAGTCGGGTCGGGTTAACTAAAAGTTGAAAATATTTTGGTAACTTCTGTTATCAACTAATTAATTGAAAATAATTTTTGGCCATTTAATTAATTAAATAAATAATATTAAAATAAATTTGTCCAAAAAATTATCTCTCAATCGATCATTTGCCAAAGCCAAAGCCGAAGCCGAAGCGAGCGAGCGACGATGACGATGCAAGGGGGGTCCCTCTTTCCAACCCTTTTAACAATTAATAGGAGTGTTTATTTATTTAAACTCTCCTATTTTCATTTCCATTACCGATGAGGGACTATTGCCTTTTTCAATAAAGCATTAGAGGACTTTTCATGTTCCCAACCTTTCAAGTTCTAAACTTTTCAAATTCATCTCCTTCCCTCTATTTCCCATCAATTCTTGCTACATAACCATCAATCCCCCACATTGATGGGGAATAGTTATAACATAGGAATGCACGGACAATTGTGTACTTTGCAAGCAAGGATTAATTGCATCTGGATAAGTAGGTTTCCCCTTGGAATTTCCGTAGAGAACATATGTCAGATATACTCGATCAATCGGTAGATTTGATATCTTTGAACCGTCGAACTTTGGTGTTACCCAGACAACCATATGTTACACAATTAACCCTTTAACTGTTTATGATCTTATGGTTGTGTTCGTTTCAGCAATGAACACCTCCTGGTTTCATGAGTGTATAGAGAATAGGTTTTGACATAAAATTCTCTTTGAGTGGCTTCCACTCACACTCACATAGGTGATTTCTAACCGTGTCATCTCGTAGATACACTATTTGGTCAAATCTACCAAACTTAGCAAATCGTTAAAAACTTTAAATTTTTACCTCATTAACAAGCCTAAAGTCTTAACCTGTTCCGGACATTGTCTTCATCATGAGAAGTGGATTGAGTTAATTACATGTCGAACCGCCAGCCACAACTTTGTTTTTCTCCTTGAATCTAGCTCTTGGAGCTCCAGTCTACTAGATAGGTACCTATGAATGACTTATCCTAAGCTCGTAAACCCAATCCCCTTAGCTATCTTTCAACTGTCCTCTCTCACTAGACCTTCGTTAGTGGATTGACACATTATCGTTCGCTGGACTTTACATCGTCAATTGTGATATTTCCACTAGATAGCATTTGTCTTAAGGTGGTTTTCAACGTGGCGTAATAAGGACTAGACTTCCCTTGTACTAACGCTCCCTGCCTACCGATTGCTGCTTGACTATCCGCATTATCAAATTGGGGGCCAAACATTTGGGCAAGAAGGAATATCCTCTAGGAAATTGTCGGATCCATTTCGCTTCTTCACGCAGTCTTATCCCAACAATGAATTCAAAATTCCATTGTGGTGAAGCGAGCCATACATTCTGTTTGGAAGTTTCCAAGAACAACGCCTCCCAAAAAATCATAACCACTTGTGGATTTTACATCATTTGACTTGACCCGGTGACCAACTTGCATCATTTATATCCTCAATACAAGCGACCTCAGTCAGATATTGATTAATGCCAAGCATAATGTTGTGTCCTTTTAGATAACCCAACACATGTTTCTACCATCCATGAGTTTGAATTCGGATTCAGTGGTACCGACTCAGTTTACGAATACACACCCATGCTATATCTGGTCCCGGTGCAATCAGAATATACATCAAACTTCCCAACACTTGGCATATCCATTGAATAGGTCACTCTGACCATGCTATGTTTTTTCTTCATTCTTTTTAATGTACAACCTAAATCAATTGGAGTTTTGACTACATTGAATTCAAGTAATTGAACTTATCCATACTTTTTCAATATACTGATATTGATATACTGCTGTCCCTAGGAGTTTTGATAATCCGACCCTAAGATCAAATCAGCAACTCCTAAGTCTTTCATATCGAACTTGCTTGAAAACATAAGCTTATTAAATTTATATCGTCAATTTTGTTTACTCTTATTAACATGTCAGCAACATTAAAAACAAACAATGACTTCATGTTCATACGTTTTTATTTAAACACATTTATCCACATTTTGTAATCTTGAATCCATTGTCACCATTATTTGATCAGAATTTAGCATGCCATGTTTGGGGCTGCTTGAGTCCATAAAGTGAACTTACAGTCTGCACCTTTCTTTTCTTTACCAGAACTATAACCCTTCAGGTTGTTCTCATGTAAAATTCTTTCTTTTCTTCTTTCTTTCTCTTTCGGTCTTCTTCCTTTTCTTTCTTCCTTCTTCCTCTAACTCTCCATTTAAGAAGACTTGCTTTCCATCCATTTGGGATTTAATCCATGCACTGCGGCTAGTGCTATTAACATCCTACTTGATGTGATCCTTGTTACTCTGGAAAGTAATGGTGTCAAAGTAGTCCAGACCTTCCTTTTGAGTACCCTTTGACTACCAGTATAGTCCTTATATTTGTCAATAGTCCCTCAGGTTTCATTTTCCCCTTTTAAAAAATCCACTTTGATTCTAAATGTTTATTTCCTGGGAGGAGAACAGTCAATTCCCAATGTTGAATTGCTTAAAAAATGTGTTCAGATCGCACTTATTGACTGCTCTTCTTCTAATAAGTTTGCTCTACAAAGACATAGGCTGCTTAAATTTTGAGGCTCATTTTTTCAAGCAATAGTGGCTAACACAATCTGGTCCTAAAGAAACAAATTTTGGTTGTCGAGGTACGTTCGCCTAGGTGCCCCCTCACTATCTTAGAAATATTTTCCCATTGATCTCTCGGTCTTTAGGTCGTTCACTTGTTGACTCACTTTGGCCGTTTTGTTGATAAAGTGTTCAAAAATTCTGCATTATTCTGATTCAATTATCGTTTAACAGGAATCTCAGGAATATCATATTTGTGAAACCAAAATCGACCCTGGCCTGTAATATTCACATAGCTACCCATAAAGACACATCTATTGTTTGGGTCCATTGTAACCCTCTTCGGTAAAGGAATTCGACCTTGGCTAAACAAAACCCCCCCACACATTGAAATAATTTTCAATTGGGTTTTCTTCCTTGCCACAACGCATAATGGAATTGATTGTTTTTCGGATGGGGTACTCTCTTGAATATTTTAGTAGCTGTCATGAATGGCTCCCCCCAAAATTTGCGCGGTGAAACCTGAATTGACATTAAGGCATCATCAATTTCCTTTAATGTTCTATTCTTTCCGTTTGCAAACTCAGTTGGCCTGTGGTGTATAAGGTTCAGTAGTTGATGAATAATACCATATTCCAAACATATCTCTGCAAAAGAAGATCATATTATCCCCCCCATCTCATCCGAATCATTTTAATCTTTTAGAATTCAATTGGTTTTCCACTTCATTTTTTGTATTGCTTTAAATGCATCAATTGCTTCATTCATCCTTCCTATTTAAGTCCCATATACCTTACCAAATCGAGTGGAATCACATCATAAAAGTTATAAAATACTTTTTTCCTCCACCACGAGATGGTGTTGATTCAGATCGCCATATTCTGTGTGAATTAATCTAAAGTTTTAGAATTTCTTTTCAACGGCCTTGCAAGGGATGTTTAACAAACTTACTTCACACAAATTTCAAATTTGGACTTATCGCATTTAAAATCAAGGCAATAACTTCAGATAACCAATATTTCGCAAGGCTTTGTACTTTACATGTCCAAAAGCAAGGCCATAAATCACTTAACTCCAATAGTAAACTGAAGCAGAATTTTTTTATTAATACTGTCAACAACCTTACTTTATTTTTAAAGACCCTCAATTTGAGGTAGCCCTTTCCCTATTAACATTTCATTCTTACTTATTACCTCTTTTATCACTAACTAGGACACACACACTTAAATCCGTTTCTTAACGAGTATTTGGCACAGAAACTAATTCTTCCTAATATTTAGGACATGCAGAACATTGTTCAAAGTCAACATCCTTGCCAGGATGTCTTTTCAACATTACTTTCCAGTTTCTGCAATCCTTGTTGTTGCCTGTGTTTTCCCATGATAAATCTCAGTTGTACTTCAGCAGGAGTGTAACGTTGCAAAGTGCCCCCCTTTTCTTTCGCAGAGCAATATTCTAGTTTCACCTGAGTCAGAAACAACTCCTTGGGGAGTTCCATACTACTTACACTCCGATCTTATTGCACACAAGTCATCTGCCTTCCATCTTTTTCCACGATGTTTGCTTTACTTTTTCCTTTGCTTTTTTTTTTGTCTTTGCCTATCTGGAGCAGACAAGCAGAAGATCTATGACCCCTGCCACCATTATCATAGTTTTTCCTTTGAATTTTCTTCTTGGTCTGTCTGAACTCGCCCGTTGTATTTCTTTCTCTTTTGTTTTGGTAGGATCTTCTTCATCACAATAGTAGCTCCAAGGATTGTTGAACTCTTACGCGCCTTCTTTGGCATTTCTTTATCTTCCTCAAGCTTGAGCCGCATCACAAGTCTTCAAGCTTCATTTCTTTACGCTTGTGCTTTAGATAATTCTTGAAATCGTTCCACGAAGGAGACACACTTCCCCGATCATTTTGCAACCACGTGAAAAGCTTCATTTTCTACCATATCTTCATCAAGCAATCATGGAGGAATAAGTTGAAGTTTCCTGCAATTGTGAATCAACAATTTTACTATCTACCATTTTTAATAGTCTAAAAACTTTGCGACCACAACTTTTTCCAGCAGGCTCTTCTGTCTTATATTTTCTTCTCAAGTGCATTCCACAACTCTTTTGGACGTTGTTATTGCACTATAGACATTATATAAAGTCATCCTAAATCACTCAAAATGTAACCTTTATATAGGAAGTCTGACTGTTTCCAGCTTCACCAATATAAATTTTTTCTCCTGCTGGCATATCATCAGCATGAACTGAGTATCTTCACTTGGTAAATTTCTAAAATTTCTAACGACCAATGAGTGGTAATCCAGAAAAAATACTCGTTGTTGCCACCTTTGAAATTCACATCCTAGATTAACCGTTTATCTCTGCTTGTGATACAAAGTTCGGGTTTGGTGCAGCATCAACCCACTGTAACACACCAGTGGTTTCCATTTCTGATAACAAATTGATACAATATAAGTAAAAGTAATAACTATAATTGCAGACTTAAGGATATAAAAGCACAAAGAGTTTTGCTCCCCCAAAACACAGATTAATAATTTCCGTAAGATTGTTTCCATCTGTGGTTATGAAAATTGAAATTAAATGGTTGTAATAAATCATTACGAATAAAAGTACTCCTATTTTTCAGAACCAGTAATGAATATGAACTAAATTTTTTGAAAAAATGAATCTGTAAAAACTTTACCAGAATCAAATACTCTTTTTAATAATTTTTAGGAAGAAAAATCAAGTCCACGAATTCACGTGTACCCTTAAGGAAATTCTTCCCCTCTAGTAATCTGAGGTTTATTTGGCATATAACCTCCCAAGGTAAAATGATTTTAATCAGTAAGTATAGATACCAAAAACTCTACTGTGAGCGATCTCAATCCAACAGGAAATTACACGAAAAATATGGTTTTTTATAAGAAGTAAAATCAGAAAATTCCGTACGAAATATCTGATACTGAATTATATTTATAGGCAAGAAGAATATATTCGAAAGGTTGCAACCCTTTCAAAATTGCCACGAACCATTAACGAAGGTTGCAAAACTTTCAAATGGTCTTGATTGTTTCCTGAAAGTTGCAAACCTTTCAGAACAGTCATGGCGGGAATTTTTAAATGAAAACTGGTCACGCACGCGGATCATAGTCGATCAGGTTACTAAAAAGTTGAAAACATTCGGTTACTTATTTAATCAACAATTAGTTTAAAAAATTTGTCCCCATTTATTTACTTAACTAAATATTAAAATAAATTTTCCCAAAAATTATCTCATCGATCATTTTCCGAAGTCTAAGCCGGAGCGAGCGCGAGACGGCGCAGGGGGGGTCCGTCTTTCCTCAACCCTTTAAAAAATTAATATGGAGTGTTTTTTATTTAACTCTCCTATTTTCATTTCTAACCGATGAGGGATATTGCCTTTTTCATTAAAGCATTAAGGACTTTTCAAGGTCCCAGACCTTTCAAGTTCTAAACTTTCAAATTCCTCTCCTTCCCTCTTTTCCCATCATTCTTGCACATACCCAACCATACGTTTGACAATCTTATGGCATCGAAGTTGCAAGCCTAATCAGCACTCAGTACATTATTTGAGGGTGTCTATGGACACAAGCTAACGTTGACGTTGGATGGAAGGCAAATACATGGATTAACTGCTCCACCACTACAACAACATTTCATACCCATAGATATCCTATTATACTCGTAACTGTGCCCTAGCGACCATAAAAAAACTCTTGTTTTCTGGCGCTCCAAGAAGTCCAATAATAATTCCTCCAGCAACTAAAACTACGTTGTCCATAGTTGTGGGGGCAACCCTCCCTCCCCATATATCTTCACCTGTCAAAATTTTGCCGTATCTTTCTATCCTAATGATCATAAACTCAATATGGTCAATAAAAACAGACTTTTGTTCAAAGCTTAGAACATTACCCCGTCACTTTTGAGTGAATAACGAAAAACACGGCAATATACGGTAAAAGATGGAAATTATTGATCTACATTCAGGTACCAATCGTGAAGTCGTGTCGCAGATTGAGTGATGGATTTAAGGAGATTTTTTGGAATGCTGACCTATCCTCTCTGTAAACTATTATTTGCAATTACTGAAGAACCAACGAATGAGATTGTTTGTTAATGGGGAAAATCAAGACTCCAGCCACCAATTCATATCAAACCTTTTTTCGCTCATGTATTCACATGTTTAAAAAAAGAATCGAGTGTTGTTTCTTGCTATTTTAGAAATTTTATGCATTCACATTTTTTTGTATAAAAAAAATTATTGTAAGAAAATCATGATGCAATAAAAAATAGATGTTAACATCCTTTTCCCTAACCTTATTATAGAGTTTTTTTATAAGTCTCCTCTAAATTAAGTAGTGAGGCTGGGTAAAATTTGGAAGGATCTGGCTTGAAAATTAATGTTTTTTTTTTACTTAAAAACCCTGTTGAACTTGACTAATAGTTTTTTGTGCTTAAAAGACATGAATGGTGCTTAGCTTTTAAGTTTGGTGTAAAGTTCCCAATTTGCGTGAGGCCATATCTTGATAGGCATTTGGCACATGTTTGTGTTTTTGATGGCATGTTTACTTACCGTATATTTCATTTATCACACTCACTACTCCCTCGTCCGTAATTGTTTTGTCATTTTGCGCTTTTTCGCGATCAATTTACTAACTTTCAAAGTTAAAATTTACACATTAATTTTGATATTTTAAACAAAAAAATTAAATATTTCTAAAACTTCTAGATAAAAGTACTATAATTGTATCTTTTCATAATTAATATGATGAAAAAATATCTTAAAATGTTAGTCAACGTTTTTTTTATAGTTTTTGACTCTAACAATAGAAATCCCACACCACACCCCATGACAGAACCTGTCCGACGTAAGAGAGTATCATTTAAAGTTGTCTATCAAGAATCCATCTTATTTACTTCCTTGCTCTCTCCTTATTTTACATGAACAACTTTCGCTGCTAATTGGAATCTTTCATAAAGAAACTTTCCATCTAAGAAGTCTCATTCAGATTCAAACACATTGCTAGATTGAAAGCCTCGCATCCTCTCTTTTGCAACTTGGTATCTCCCGCTTCTCAAAAGCTCATTGCAATAGAATGGAAAGTACACAGAAATCTGGAAATCTACTCCTTTCGTTTTCTCTTGTTTTAATCTTTTTTTATTATTTTGTTTCTTTTCTTGCTTGCCATATTCTTAATTTGTGTCGTAGGACCCTTACTTGTTCTTTGCCTTTTACTTTTAGACTAGCTAGCTACTTTAGTTCTTTAAAATAAACATATTACTTATGTTGTTCTCGCGGAATTTTCATTGTTTTTGACAAACATCGTTTTAAAAATACATTAAATTCACCTAGATTTAGATCATTAAGTTTTTGTAAAAGAAATTGACTAAACCCCATACTAAAATCTTTTTGGTTTATAAATGACAAGTTTTGTTGAAAGTTTTTAAACCATTCAAAAAGGGACATGAAATTTTACTAATATGATAAGTTAATTCTTTTGGATCGGTCCTTTGAACTAACTGTGTATTTTTATACTTTTCTGATTTTTGCCAAAGAAATGACATAATTAGTTAACCTAAGTTTTTGGCCAGCAAATCTTTTAATGAATTTATGTATGTGCGTCTCCTTATAAGATAATTAGAACTCTAACCTGATCGTGTAAAGTTTATTTTTCTACTTTGTTGCAAATTGAGGGATTCTATTTCAAGATACATCTCACAAGTACTTAAACGAATTCCTTTAAATTTGCTCCTTTTTTAATTAATTAACCTAGTTTTGATCGCGTAACATTTTTAATAACGGATTTACATGCGTCTGTCTTCCCTTTAGAAATAGAACTTTTTACCTATACTTTCATATTACATAATTATAGTTAACTCAGCATACTTTAGCAAAATAGGATTCTAATCACTAATATGTTATACATCGTTTGACCTCGAGTTAAATGAGTTATAACATGAAGCAGTGTTTTATAATAAGGTGTTTAAGACTCTATGATTTGACGAATTTCAAATACATAGAACAGATGTGCGCACATGATACAAGGTGGTTTTGTCTACACCAAGTCGATTTTATTCAAAGCCAAGTTGTTATCCGGTTGATTCGTGTTGCTGCTGCCTAATCTTGAGCCAATGTCTACCTGCCTAGCACAGGAAGAGTTTGTGAAGATGTTACTTTAATCGACAAAGCACGTTTCACCGTATCCAATATGAAGGGGATAAGCTTTTCTAATAGAACACTTATTACCGGGAAGGAAAAACATTTCCTACTTGGTTAGGAATATTTGGGAGGCGGGTCAAGACAAGTAAGGAACACTATTTCCTACTTGTTTTAAGTAATGTTTGTTCAGCAAATTACTGTAAGGATTTTTGTATCCAAGTCCGTTGCAACTATAGTATCTACGTGAAGAAGGACTTTCGTAATTTTGAGCGGCATTGATGAAGAAGTCCAAGTTGAGTTTAGTTTAAAGACAAGGATGTTTCGAGTTGAAGTTTACGACGAAAATACACAATTTTTAAGGTAATAAGTTTGGGAGAATGGAAAATTGCGTACAAAGAAAACGCGTTTCGGCAGCTAATTAAGGAACATAAAAATATAAAGTTTTCTTTCAAAAGAAAATGACTGAAGGAGTTCAGTGAGTTCAACAAAGATTTGTGTAGCGGCAAGACAAAGTTGAATCAAACAAGGAGGTTGAAGATCGGCGAAGAAGTTCGAGTAGAACTCTGAGTTCCAACACGAATTAGATTTCTAGTTGAAATAGATTTTGGATTCAAGTTAAATCTATTATAGGTTGATAGTTTCGCTCGAAAATTGCGCACTTACATAAGTGAAGATCAAACCGATCAGAGTTTTTGAGAGAGTTTTGAGAGTTACTTTAAGTATTGCCAATCTGTGAGGAAAAAATTTTAAGATTGTGATTAATAGTTTTTGATTACAATTGGTAGTGTGGTAGGATCCGTTACAAGTTTTGAGAAACTTTACGGACGGTGAAGACATATAACTTTTGGATTTTTGTTTTGGGTACGAGAAATTAGAGTTTATAATTTTCTTAGTTTAGAATTAAGTTTAATAATTCTCAGGAATTAGATTTTAATTCCTTATAGGTTACATAGTCTTGTAATCTTTTGTTCATATTCAAAGATTACTGAAGTAGAGTTAATCCTACGAGGTGTAGTTCATGGTTTTTACCCTTAATGAGTTTGGGGTGTTCCACACTAAAATATTTTTCAATTAGGTTATTTGCCTTTAACAAATGAAACTGTTGTAATCTGTAAGGAACATGTAGAATATACTTGTTCTATAGGCAAACTTGGGTGGTCATAATTCCAACATAAGGCAAAGTATATGATAGATTACCATGGATAAGTTCCATAGTACTAGAAGCCCAGGGGGCATCCCATAATTGTAAGCATGATGCAATTTAAAAAATTGATTATCAGAAATCAAAAGTTCTATATTCATCAATATACTTATTATTTTATAATAGGTAGTAATATTTTTTTTATTAATAAAAGTAGAGTTTTGGTTAATTTTTTTATGGGCATTTTCGTAAGATGATGATGATAAGATTTAGTTTTCTCAATTTCAGTTTATTCATACGGTAAAGAATTGTCATTGTAATATTGATTGTGTTGATTTCTTTGTTTGATTCTAGTCATAATACATATCTTTTTGATTGATTTTTCTTTCTTGATCTTTATTCATTACAGTAAAGATTGTCATTTATTTTAGTTAATATTGTTTTATTTCTTTCCTATCGTTCTGTTTCACCTTCTTGTATAGATACCCCATTCATTATTAATAAAATCATCTCTTTGCCCACATTTAAATCAATACAAAATGGTTATCATCGATATACAGGTTTAAAATTCCAATTTGTTCTACAAATTTCACGTACTTCCATATAAGTGATCTGATTTATAGTGTGAAATCCAACTGATAGTCCACTTGTTTGTGGTCTTTGGTAGTCCACTTGTTTATCGATGTAATTTTCTATATTTTCTCATAAGTGACAGTAGCGTTCTATCTTTTGATACAAAGAGAGTAGAGGATATACTAGTTGACTGTTTTGAGTTTATCGATCATTGTGTTCACTTCTATCAATCATAGTGATGGTGCACAAAGATCAACAAACTCAGGATGGTCAATTAGTATAGCCTCTTCTCTCTTTGTATCAAAAGCCAGAACACTACTATCACTTATTAGTCAATAATTGCGCGAATAAACAGGTGGACTACTAAAGGGCATAGAGTTGAACAAAGTATTGTTTATCAGTTGGTTTTCACGTCATAAAAAGGATCATATTTCAGGTGTTCAAGATGTTATGGGAATTATCAATGCTATGTTGCTTGGACCTGATACCAAAAATATACAGCCAGCGAGACTCGATCATCACTGATATATGTTAGAACAAGCTGCTAAGTTGAGGATACAACAATTTGTGAGGAATATTGTTGAATGCCTTAATTGGGCCTCTTAATTTTTCTGTCCATTCTGTTGTTGGGCAGCTGTTAGGCTTAGCTTAGCACTATATATAGACGCTATGACAAACTCCTATTTTGTAATTCTGTTTTTTGCCATCTCCATAACAACTGCTCCCTCTTCCCGTGGACGTGCCAATTTCTTGTGAACCACGTAAACTGTTGTCTTGTTTTTTTTATCGTTTATATTTTTTCGTATTATCTCAATTCCGCATAAACACATTGTATCAGAGCCTCTCTTCATCGTGTTTTTGAAGAATTCAATGTCTTTCTTGAACGTGACAATCGACCAAATTTACAGGGAGGAACGTTTCGTTATATGCAAGATCAAGATGTCGGGCTTTTTTGCAACAACAAGCTTCTGGGCGCCGTTGTCGAAAGATAGAACCCGTCGTTCTACTGAGATGGCGTTCTGGAGGAAAAGGCGCGACTCGATATCATGTTGTTTCTCGCGATGACGTCTCAGCGGAGGTCTCGGATGAAGAGACGCTGCTGGTCTGGGTTGAAGCTGGAAGTTTGCACATGACCAAATCCTCTAACCAACAGCTGCTTCTGAAACAACGTTATTCGGTTTACGAATGGCTGAAGGTACACAACTCGGGACATTTAGAGCATCGAATACTTTGTTATTAGAATTGTGCGTAATATCGATGTGAAGATCGAGGATGAAAAGATCTGCCCTAATTCTGTAGTATCTCTCTCCCATGTCGTTTGATAATTTTTTTCAATCGTCATTTGTTGGGAAAGAATACTTGTGTCGCTGGAATAATTCAGATCGGCCCTTCTATCAGGAATTACTGCATAAGGCTAACGCCACAAGTACGGACTACATCCTCCGGTCTGTTCACAGTGAGGAAAGGGAAGGAAAACGCGGAAGAAAAAAAGCCGATGTCGAAGGGTGCAAACGCCGGAGATTTTTGTATTACTGCAAGGATCAGGGACATTGGAAATTTGATTGTCCGAAGAAGAAGAATCAATCGAAAACAATCAGTTTTTGCTGTGTTGCTGAGAAGACACGAATTCTAAGAAGACATTGCTTCTAGTTGCGGATGACACACTCATCATTCAGATGTGTGGATTCTCGCTTCTGGGTCATCCTATCACATCGTCCTAGGAGAGAGTGGTTCACTGACTTATACGCATATAGATGAGGCATCATCTCGATGGCCACGTTCTGTCTGCAAGGTGTTGGACAGGCCTCTTCAAGATAAGTGCCATCATGACGTAGCTCCTGCACATTGCGTAGGTCAGGCACTTCCATTGATGACGAAATTTGATATCTCTCAGTTCTTTGGACAGAAGGGATTCAGCGGTCGGGAAAGATGAGTTTGCGGGTCTGGAAGAGTCAAATCTGATTCTAAAGTGTCATGCGTGGTACTTTGTATTTCTACAAGTTCCACGGTTAACAGGTTCTGCCCCATGTTGCTCGTCAGAAGTTCACCAGGAGGATATGACTAAGTTATGGCACATGATACTTGGATATATGGGTGAAAGAGGGATGCAATTTTGTCAAAGAGGATCTTCTTGCTGGTCATCAGGTAAGAGCCTGAGTTTTGTACATTGTGTCTTTTGGAAACTACATCGCAACAGTTTCCCAAGGCCATTCTAGAACAAAGGCCACACTTGATTACATCCATTCCTGATTGCCTGGGGTCCCATGCCGTGTTGAGTCTTTGGGAGGGCTGGCATATTTTTTGTGTCCCATTATTGATGACTACTCAATAATGACTTGGGTGTACATATGAGCAAAACGTGAAGCATTCCAGAAGTTCAAATGAGTGGAAATTTGATGGAAAATCACAGGGAAAGACGATCACGAGGTTGCGAACTGATATGGGCTGGAATTCTGCGGTCGGAATTTCATCCTTCTTGTAAGGATTAAGGATTGCTCGACATCGTACATCAGAAATACACCACAGCACAGGTGTAGCTGAGCGGATGAATCAAACACTTGCTGGAGAGAGCAGGTCATTCTCTCCTAATGTGGGCTAGATAGAGATTTCTGGGCAGAAGCGGTTTAGTACTCTTGCTACTTGATTAACCGCGGACCACATACAGGCATACAGTCAAACACCTATGGAGATAGTGTCCAGGAAAAGTTGCTGATGTTCAAATCTGACGCTTTTTGGTTGTACGGCTTACTTCACGTCAGTGAGGTAAGTTAGAACCAAGAGCTAAAAAGGGAGTATTTATGGGCTCAAGAGATGAGTGAAAGGTTTCAGAATCGGTCTCCAGCAGAAAAGATGGTTATTATTAGGCAGAATGTTGTCTTTGATGAAAGTTCTCTTCTAGAACCATTGTGAAGCCTACAACTACGTCAGAAACTGGGAGTCTTGATAAACATGTGGAGTCATTTCAAGTCCTTCAGAACGGAGCGATTTGAAGAACCTTAAGAGGAGGATCAACAGCCACAGACAGAACCTGAATATTCCAGAATCTATGCCATCATATTTCCATCGGAGTATCGCTCAAGATCGGCCAAGCGGTTAGGTATTCGTGCCACACTACAACGTATGGTTTTGAGGACATGGTGGGTTATGCAAACTGCAGTTGCTGAGAGTTAGATACATCTATCCGTCTACTTACCAAGAAGCATTTTAAGTTCAATTCTGAAAATGGTTTGCCGCTATGGGTAGATGATATGGAGCCCTACACAAGAACGACATGGATTGGTCATACAGCCTTCGGGGAGAAGATTATTACTTGCATGGGTTTTCAAGAAGAAGTAAGGGATTCACCAGCAAAGGAGTCAAGTAATAAAGCCAGGGTTGTTGCCAGAGGTTTCAACTAAGAGAGGGAGTGAACTACAATGAGATCTTCTCACTAGTGGTCAACAGACTTCCATCCGAGTGTTTAAGCGATAGTTACATCAGAATCTGGACTTGAACACTTGATGTGAAGACAGCTGGTTCTATATGGAGAGTTAGGAGAAGAGATATACATGACTCCGCGGATGGTCCAAGTTCCAGGCTAATGAAAATCACGTCTGCAAGTTGAAAAGACGTCCTTATATGGACTTAAGCATTCTCCTATGAGCAGTGGTACAAAAGGTTGACAGCTATATGGTGAAGTTTGTGGCTATACTCGTAAGCTCATATGATTGTTGTGTCTATTACAATAGGCCAAGGATGATTCATTCAAAAAATCTTCTGGTTCTTTATGTAGATGATATGCTGATAGCTTGCAAGAAGAAGTAGACATCAGAAGCAGAAGGGCCCAATTCAAGGCAGTCAACAAATTGGGACACTCTGATATATAATGCTCAAACTCTTAAATGTTGTTAATAGCTCTAATGCTTTCCTTGGATGATTGTTGTTTATTTTCTAATTCCCATTATACATAAGTATCATTTTGTGTTTATTTAGATATTGATTAATGCATCATCCACGTATTAATTTTCCCAACAAATCGTAGCTACGATTATCATTAAGACTCCTGAAAAAAAAAGGAATACAAATTTTGCAATACATGGTTTCACAAACAATTCTGAATTTCTGTATGTGAACTTTACAGAGAAAATTGGGAGTTGATCAAATGAAAATCTAACATTTATTCACCTAACTCCTTGATTCAAACAAGATCAGTTAATATGTTCTACCTTGAACCAGACCTTTGTGACTTTTTCAAGAGCTGAATAATTCTGAATGCATATATAATCAAAAGATAGGTTGATCATCACCAGTCTGAATCAATCTTGAATAAAATTGCTCAACCAAACTTGTTATAATTGTGCAATATTTTCATTTTAGTCAAATTTTTTTTCAAATACCAGCAGTGGTGCCCAATACCAATTCTACATTTCAAAGAGGTCAATCATCTTTTGTTTTTGAAATTTTGCAGAATAGAAACTTTTCAGTAGCACAAAGTGTTTAACTTCCACACCTTTCCGACTATCCCAATGTTGTGTTCTTGTGTGTTGCTACTCTCTTTTTTTCTTAGAATGTTCTTTCGTTTCTATCAGTGACTGGAGTAAATGTGGTCTGAACACAGACGATCATCCGGTTGAATCTCGCAGTGATGAGGCTGTCATGTATACTCAATCATCTAGTGAACTCTCTTTCTTAATTCAATTGGAACTCGAACAAAAGGGGGTTGGGGTTTGTGCCTTCCATGAAAAAATTCCTCCACACAGACTCCCATGCTGTAAGACTTCAAACTTAGATTTGAGTTTCACCTATCGTGACAGGGAAATGCCCGTTAATCTCTCATATTTGTTAGCCTCAAAACCTTTTCCCTGGACCACAACACTCTTGTGGGAAGTTTCCTTACCAAGTTTGATCTTAAACAAGTTAGTGAAACTTTCTCTCAGAAATACCAACCTTACAGGACACACATCTTTCCAGGTTTATTGGAAATCTACATCTTGCGAAGATTTGTATTTATCGTCAACAACTATAGGGACACGTGCAGCTTCAATAGCTTGATTGCCAAAGTTGTGCTTCTTGGGTTGTTGTAAATACCTTATTCGGGGAGTTCCCTCCCCGTTAAACAATTTGTTTCCCTTGTAAATCTCTCTCATTTAGGAAACTACTTCCCTAATTTCCTAGTAAACTTCCCTATGAACTTCAATTCAGTGGTTTCATACCGTTCTCTTAGGCCAATGATTCTAAATCCTAGAGCTGAATTTCCTGTAAAAAAATTCACTTTTTTTTAGTTATTGAAATATAACCCAAGAGTTTTGGTAACTTACATAATTCTTGTGGCCACGTTTGGAGTAAACCAACTTGGATACGGTAAGCATGATGACGTGACTATGTGATTTCTTACCACTACCAGCAGTCTACAAATGCTCCATTTTGCGTTGTAGTACATTACCTCATTTAACATTCAACCTTCTAGCAGATTACCACCCCTACTCTACTACGGGAAACAGAATTAGTGAATCTTATCCACTGCTAAATTGGATATTTCTGAAACAGCCTATAACAGGAACATACCACAACAACTAGTTGCTCTCCATCTCTCACAGATATTTCTGCCATCGTGAAACACCCCCCCGAACCCACCAACCCCCCCCCCACCCCCCCCTCTTTACTGGTCCATTACCGGTGTATATTGGTAACTGGGTCATCTTACTTTATCTTATTTTTCTACATAACAATATTTTCGCTAAGATTCCCACCTCCTGGAAAATTCCCTGACCTTGTGGGAGAATCTTGTTGAAGGGAACCTCCCTTCAAACGACCATTCCCATTTAAAAGATCTGTCGGATCTCCAATCCATTGGATCTTGCCCACATAACTATCAGGTCCAATTCCCACTTCATTGGCAAGTCTTTACTCCTTACTCTACTTGAACGTACTCTGTCAACATCTAGTGGGAGGTTCCTGTCACCGGATTATTTTCAATTTGGTGGCAGATGGTTTAAACCGGAACTCCTAGTTTTTGGTGTTATTCATAAGTTGGCATTTACATCTTGTGTTATCAAAAGACGTGCAAGAACTGATACTTTCTTCACAATGATCTTAGAGAATGATATCATAATATGTTGCCCTCTACCATTTTCAATTATCTTTAATGAGTTGTCAAAATACCATGATTCACTTGATATAAAACCACAAACCTTCTCTTGATGAAGATCTCACGATTCATAATATGTCTGGTTCGGTGCGGACTCTGATAGAATATAGACTCCACTATCAGTCAAAGACCAGGTCCCTTGACACAGCAAGAACAGTGCAGAAGAGTAAACATAAGGAGAACAAACACAAACATTTTTCGTGGAAACCTCTTTTTTCAAGAGAGTAAAACCACGACCATTTGCATAGGATTTTCAACTGCTCACTAATCTCATAGTAAAAGTGAACCCCGTTACACTCAATTGAGAAAAAATATTACTCACGACCAAATACTCTATCTATTACTTGACAAGAGTCTCGACACACATACAACATCCCACTAAGCTATACCCCTAATAACGTATACTTTTTCTACGAGGATATACAGCCTCTTCATTGCTTTGTATCAGGGAATAGGACAACTACCGTCCTTCTAAGAAATACAAAGAAATTGTGCCAATGAACATGTGTCTACCGTAAGGTAAGGATATAAAAGTATTGGTTCTCAATTGGATGTCACGCCACAGTCCGATCACTCTTGATAAGAGCAAGTAATTTTTAGAACAAGTTGAATTTTCCACAAGGTTACTGCTGAATACGCAATTTGTATTGATTTGAAGTAAGGTAATCAACCGCTATGCCTAATCTTTTTTAACTCATGTCTAGGAATTCGAAGATGGAATCAGTTGGATGCTCTCCAGTTTAGGGGATTGAATCGCAGTAAACTCATCTCCAACTCAAGGGAAGCAGACACACATGAATCCAAAATTCTATGCCATACCATAGCGTTTGTCTACAGATTGAGTGATCGGGTTTAGGAGATTTTTGGAATTCTCTCAGCCATCTCCCAGCATGACTTAATAGAGAGTTCTGAAGAAGTGACTTTTGATGGTGGAATAAAGTTTTTGAAAATTCAACTACCAGAAACTCAATGAAGGAGTTGTATAAGGGAAGCGATCATGAACTTGTGCAGATTCTGGAGTTAGAGGGTCGAGTGCGGGTGCGAGACTTGCAGCGGTGCATGCGTGAGTTATGGTTTTGGAGTGGTATATGGTTTGGTGGCAGCGGTTTGGGACACTGATAAAGAAGTTGAGTGGAGTGGGGTTCTTTTGGTAGTTGGTTGGAGAGGAGGCTGGTCCGGGGTGGAAGCTAAAGATGTATGGTGGTTTACGTGGGTTGTGTGTAGGCGGTATGAGGTTGACATCGGATGGGGCGGGGAGTGGGTTAGGTGTGTGGAGTGAGGTGATAATGGGGTAAATGTAGGGGGTGTGGGAAGGGGTTCAGGATTGTTGGGGATGGGAGTAGAATAGTTTGTTTCTAGGGTGGTAGTATTTTAGAGTAGGTAAGGGTAGGTGAGAGCTGTGCTCATTGGGGGGAGAGGGGCGTGTTTGAAGGAGGGGTTAGAGTAGTCCGAAAGGGTGGGGGGTTGTTGGGTTGGGATGTTTGTAAGGTGGGACGGGAAGAGAGGGAGATGGGTTTGTGGAGGGAGGGGGGGTTCTGTGATTGGATGAGATTATGATGGGGCGCGTTGATTTGGGTGGGTGAAGTGGAGAGCGGTGAGGCTGTATGGGAGTAGTAGGGGGTTGGGCAGGTGGATGGTTAAGGTAGGCGGGAGTGGGTTTAGGGGGTGCGGTAGTTGGGGGTAAGTAGGGGCTGGAATGTGATTGGTGGTGGGGGTTAGGGAGGGTGTTTGGTTTGAGGCTGATCGAGGGCGATGTGTACAGGAGTAGTGGGGTGAGTGGTGGGGGCTAGATGAGGGTATGGTATTGTGGTGTGGGAGTGGTTGAGGGTAGGGGGGGGTGGAGACGCGAGGCGGTGGGGTGGGGAGGTTATGTGGGTAGGCTGTGGGGCGGGGGAAGTTGGTGTGTTTTTAGAGTGGTTGTTCGGAGGGGAAGGTAGGGGTTACAGGTGTGGGGGTTTGTTGTAGTAGGGATGGTTTGTTTGTGGGTCGAGGGAGTCGGCGAGGACTGAGTTGCTTTGTGGTGAAGTATGTTTTTTGAGGTAAGAGGGGGGTGGTGTGGGGATCTGGGCTGGCAACAGATTTGGAAGGGGGTTATTGGAAGAAGTGTGGGGGGGAAGAGAATTAGAATTCATGATGAGATGAGCATACTTTAATATTCTTGATAGAATTTCACATTGAAAAACAACCTCAAAGCAGCGCGAGATAATCTCCATCAACACATAGCATTCGGCATTTCAATCTCCCTGATACTCTTGTGTTCCTCGGCTCCGTTGCCGTTTCTCATGTTTTTAGTTATTTCTTATTCCCTTTTTTGAGTCTATAAACAAAGACATAAATGTTTTACCCTAAAAGAATTTTTTTAATATATAAACTTTATTAGGGAAATCTCTGAGCGATTCGGCAGATTCTGTCTGAACAATCAAGAAACTAGATATAATATGGGACTTATAATAATCCATTCACATTAAGCAACACTAATGATATGTGTTGTTCAAATTAATGGTATCCTGCTTAAAGTATAAGTGTGTTTAATCGAATTTGATTTGGTTTATGTATGATATGACATTTCAGTCCTATATGCAAACCATTAGTTCATTGTGGAACTCTAACACCCTCCTTCACATGTCCAAAGCCCAAGACCAAGCTCAGCCCAATAATATTATGTATGAGAAGTCCAATAGAATGGATCTTATATTATGTAAACATATGAAACTGCCACACCAAAAACTAGCTCCTGATGGGGAGGATTATTACTTAAGTCCATACAAGGTTCATCCTCATTTCAGCTCCCGCTCCACGCTGGTTGAGCGTGAAACAAGGCGTTAGAGTGGGTTAGGTCCCACAGTGATTGGGGAACGTTTGCTTATATGAATTTGAACCATCATCCTCTCGTGATCTAGATTTTGAGGTTAAATTAGCTGACCCAAGTACCATATCCTTACATGGTATGATAGTCAAGTTCATCCCCATTTGGGCATCCCTTTGAGGGGGGATGGTGTGTTAGAGTGAGTAAGAGCCCCACATTAGTTGGGGATTGGACGGGTGGTTGCTTATATGATTTGGACAATCATCTCTTCAAGAGCTAGCTTTTGGGTTAGTTAGGTTAATGTGCTATATATATCTTTACATTTTATATACTCTGTATAAAAACACTTATTTCTATTTGGTCCTATTTGATAATTTAGGATGTACCATACATATATTTCATTAGCTGACCAGAAAAAATAAAGGATTTAGCTGTACTAGTATAATTGTTACAATAATATATCGAGCAAAAACAATAAATATGAGTATCTACCGCCAACACTTAATATAAATGTCGTTAAAGGCTTTAATGATGTTGGATGCAATAACGTTAACCCAATTACTGCTAAATGTTCAGTGGGAGCCTCAAGCGAGAGATTTGGGAAAGGTGACCACATTGACGAAAGGCCTAACTTGAAACTTTGTATTGTATCACTATTGTCGTTGAAAGGAAAGTTTGTTGCCACTAAATATATCGTAGTAACTTGAACTAAATTTGTTGCCACTAAATATATCATAGTAACTTGAACTACTACAAACTAACTCCTCCGCTAGACCTGCTAAGGACCTGTCTTTCTATTATATTTTGTCAATCATTAAAATATAATTTCAACTCAGGTCAACTCAACACAAGTAATTTTTGTTCTATATGGAGAAAAAAAAGGTCATATATAAATGAACGAATAGACGCAAGATAAGGTTGCAATTTCTTTTATTTACTTCCCTGTACAAAGTAATCCCTCAAGTTGCATTCTAGGAGATAGTTGATAAGTGCAAACAGGACCAATGTGTAAAAGGAAATGTTTTTTTTTTAAAAAAATCAACAAGGAGAAATATTAAGAAAGATTTGATAGGTAATAATCTTCTGACAATCAGGATTGTTATTCATATACATATTACATATCATCCATTATACATATTAGAGATTAGGTCATTGATAATACTCTTAAATTCATTTTGGCATGTGAACTATGACTGTTCCAAATTCCATTTTGGAACAAAATTAAAATCATAACATATGACGGATGTTATTGACAAAGACATTACTGAGGAACATGGTAACCATTGGCTTTCGCACCCTAGAGTGCTGAGTTGACTTATAATAAAAATACAACTTAGCTGTCAGGAAATTATAATCTTTTATTTTTAACCATTTTTATGTTTAATTGTAAGTGGAAGTCTCGTATTCTATTGAAAACGAGAACCACCACCCCCGGTTCACATCAGATAGTTGTCGGGCAAGCTTGAATGGAAGATTCATCTAAAATCTGCCTGAAAATTTTTCAATTTATGAACTTCATCACTGGAAAGGTGCACAAAAAAATAGAAGATTTTCTTCAAAATGAGAAATCATGTTATTACAATATTAACTATGGCGTCCATCTCCTAGACAATACAAATAACAGGCATATTTTAAATATTGACGAGCAGGGAAAGTCACCTCTATAACATCATTTCTTCTCCTCCTCATCGACTTGATTCCTTCTTGTTTCTCCCTGATGAATTTCTTCTTGATGGAAATAATTTGACAACTTTGATGTATCTAAGTTGCAGCCTAATCAGCAGTCATTACATTATTGGAGGGTGTTAATGGACACAAGCGAAAACGTTGGACGTTGGATGGAAGCAAATACATGGGATTAACTGTCTCCAAAACTACAACATTTTCATTACCCTCGATATTCTTATTCCTATTAATTGTAATGTGTCCAGACCAGAAAAAACTCTTGTTTGCTGTACGATCCAGAGAACAATAATACATTCCTACAAGCAACTGAAAACTACGTTGTCCATAGTTGTGGGAAACCCTCCCTTGCCATCTATTTCACCGTCAAAATTTACCGTTTTTTTATATATAATGATCAATAAACTTAATATTGCAACGTCAATTAAAACAAACTTTTTTTGTTGCCAAAGTCTAGACCTTTACACGTCATTTTTGAGTGCAATAACGAGAAACACGGCCAATTTAGTACTGTAAAAGAAAGGACAATTATGATCTGCATTCAGCGTAACCAATTGTGACGTCGGTGGTCGCAGATTGAGTGACTGGTTTTAAGGGATTTTGTGGAAAGCTGACATATACTCTCGGCATAACATCATTTTGAGGAAATGTTTGTTTTGTTTCATAGGTATTAAATCTTCACTTGACATCAGATGTCAGTCCAAGTTAAATGTTATTGACTGTCTTAAAATGAAATTTTGCGACCATGGTATTAATATTTTAAAAGAGATCGAGTGTACTTCTTGCTAAGTTAGAACTGTTATGCAGGTCAACATTTTTTTTTTGTATAAAAGAAATTTGTGTAAGAAAAAAATCAGAAGTTGCAATAAAAATATAGATTTTTAACCATCTTCCCTCATCCATTAGTTAGTAGGTTTTATGTATCAGTCTTCTTCTAAATTATTAGTATGGCTGGGTAAAAAAATTTTGTGGAGGATCAGGGATTGAAAAGTAATGTTTTTTTTTTAGCTTGAAAACAGTTGAACTGACTAATAATTTTTTGTTACAAGACATGGAATGGTGCTTGGCTGTTTAAGTTTGGTTTTAAAGTTACCCAATTGAGTGAGAGATGTGAAGGCATTTGCAGACTTTTGGGTTGGATGGCTATTGACTTACCTATATATTTCATTTATCACTATATTTCAAGTGAACATCTTATTAAATTCCGCCTTGCATCTCTACTTTATTTACATGAACACTTCGTGCTCAATTGGAGTCTTTCATAAAAGACTTTTACGTGCAAGAAAGTTCATTTCAAGACTCAACACCATGATAGATTGAAAGCCGAATCCTCTCTTCAAATTTGTATTCTCCTGCTTCTCAAAAGCTCATGCAAATCAGACATGGCAAAGTAGCAAGGAAATCGAAATCTAACCTTCGTTTTTTATTTGTCTTTTACTTTATTATGTTTGTGTTCTGCCGATATTCTTATTTTGTGTATATGACACTTATTTGTCTTTGACCCTTTTTAATTTTTTAGGATCTAAATCTTTAGTCTTTAACATATTAGTGATGTTGGTTCTGCGGAATTTCATGTTTTTTGGGGACAAACCGTTTGTAAATAATGACGTTAATTTCACTAGATTAGATTCAATTATGTTTTTTAAAAAAATTTTTTTTTTTTTGACTCTGAAACCCCCATACTAAAAATCTTTTGGTGTTTATTGAAATGAGCAGTTTTGTTTGAAAAAATTCGTTTTAATCCCATTCCAAAAAAGGGGACATTGAGATTTTACGAAAGAATGGATAATTAATCGTTGGAAGGTTCTTGATCTACTGTGATTTTATTACTTTTCTGATTTGTTGCAAAAGATGACAGGATATTAGGTTCAAGATACATACACAAGTATTTATTAAACATACTCCTTTCAAACTTCTCTTGTTCTTTTAATTAATTAATTTTAAACCTAAAGTTTTGGCCAGCAAATCATTAGTAATGAATTTTAAACACGCAAATCATTTTAATGAATTTTAAATATGTGCGTCTTTCCCCTTTTAGGATACTTAGAACTCTTTACCTAGAAGATATAAGGTTATTGTTTACTTTGTTGCAAAATATGAGGGTTCTATTTTCAAGATACAATCACAAGATTTTTTATAAAAACATTATTCATGTTAAATTTGCTCTTTTTAATTAATTAATCTAAGTTTGCCGGCTAATCTTTTAATGGATTTGATTTTAAAGTGTGTGTCTTCCATTTAGGATAATTAACTTTTCCCTATAATTTATGATTGTTACAATAATCAAACTTACTTAGCATTACTTAGCAAATGAGGAGTCCTAATTCACTTAATCGGTTTTATTACCTCGTTGACCTCGAGTTAAAGAGTTATAACATTAAGCATTTTTTTTTTTATAAATAATGGCAATTGTATATGAGAGATTGCACCATGCGATGAGTTTCAACATTACTAGAAAGCCAATTGTTGACACCATCAATTGTCGCATGAATGCATTTTAAAAAAAAGTGATTATCAGAAATCAAAAGTGCTAAATTCATAAGTATATTTATATATCATAATATTATAAGTGGGGGAGCTCCTAATCTCAAAGTTGAATTATCATTTTGCCCGATCTACACTCTAAAATAAATTAATATAATATCTATTAATTTAATTTAAATATAACTTAATAATGTTATATTTAAATTCATGCATCAAACAAGGGATCTTAAGCTCATATATTCATGTACTGATTAAAGTGGGTAATGAAGAGTTAATAACCTTTCAAACAAAATTTTAATTGTATCGATATAGGGGAGGTAATGAAGAGTCTATCAAACACACTCACAAACATTATATATATTTCCTTCTTTTATTTAAGTTTGTGATTCGGCTGCATTTTACAGGAGGTTAGTCTACTCGTAAGTTGTATAAGTTAAAATTTTTTATTAGAGTTTGTAATTATAAGAAATTCTACTCTATTTTAATTATTTATTCCTTATATTTAAAATTTCATGGCGTTTCATATTCTTTCCTGAGAAAGAGTAAATATAATAGGCGATGAATATACTCCAATATGAATGTTGTAAGTGAATTTGTATTTTTGGTATCTCCATTCATTTGTGTTTTTTTTTTTTAAATAGACTTTGGAATTGATTACTGTATTTTTTTATTCGTTCTTTCCTTCTATCTTATGAGATATATAGTTAAAGCTAATCACATTTTGTTATTTATTATTAATTATTTGGGGGTAACATGTTAAATCCCATAGAATAAAATTATGCTTTGTCATGATTTGTAATCAGTTATCTTTTTAAATCAGATATTTGTAATTTTTTTTTTATATGTATCTTATAAAAGTTTAAAAAAATCATGTACTTAAATGTTACAGTGAGGTACAAAATAAGTGAAAAGTTAAAAAATAAAATAACTAATAATCTTATAGTAAAATATGGACTCAATGATTACAATTGAATAACATTGTTTAGAATTACATATTAACTGTTATATAAATATAGTTCAAGAAATATAGTGTATCTTTATTTCTTTAACAATTCATGCTTTCGTTTTTGTTTACTTATTCTTATTAATTATGATTATAGTTTCAGATACATATGATATGTTTTGGGACAGGAAGTCGATTTTAAAAAAAATATTCATTAGTTGGAATATTTTTGTCTATATATTTTAAGGTTGATGTCTTGTATTATGAATGTCACGTTTTATTTACTTCTTTTCTGTCATTTGAATTTGTAATTTTTCTATAAATTTGATGGTATACCGCCCAAACATGTATTAATATTTTTCTTGATACATATCTTTTTTTATAGCGCAATTTCTTTTACGATTATAAAAACTTATGCTAGTATTTAAAATATAAACCCTCCAACTTCTAACACAAATATCATGTTATATTTTGTGCCCAGAGTATATTCTTATGTAAAAACTTACATATGAAAGGACTTCGCTTAGATTGAACTTAGCTATATAAATCTAACTGTTTACTATTCAATTAGGGAACAACGTGCAATGCACGTTCTAGAACTAGTATTATTAAAGTGGGAAGCTATCAAAGGACAGTGTTGGCTTTACCATTTTACCCCTTATATATAAATAAAAATATTAATTAACAAAATATTAAATAAATATAATCCATAACATCTATTACTTAAATATTAGATTTTTAATGAAATAAGTACATTAAAAATACGTAATTAGTCCTTAATAATTTCTAAACGAACTGTTGTCTCTTACATTTCCACTATGATCCTGTCTTTCATTTCATGTATGTAGTTTTTCTAGCTCTTACCTTTATTATTATGATTTGATAGAGAGCATGGAACATTTTTCTTTTGGATGTTGCATTGTGCATGTTATTTTAAGTTATTTTTATTTTTTTCTTACTCTTACTATAATTATAGTTTAGATGTGTGACTGATGTTTATTAAGATATTAATCTCGGTGTGAAAAATAAAACTTTTGTATTGTTAATTTGTTTGTCAAAGACTTATGCGAGAGGGTTTTTTTTTGTTATTATAGGGAAAAATCAATTGAAGAGATGCTTCAGTGTAGATTGCAAGAACTACTTTGAGTGGTCCTAATACAAATGGGGATAAGTGGTAATGACATTTCATTCTGACATGATTTTATTGTTAGCCAATATTTGTTGTGTTTTTTTTTTTCTATTATTATAATTATTATATTTTGGCAATAGTAGGTCAATTTTGAATTCATAGCAGAGACTTCATGTGAGTTACATGGGTTACAAGCTAATTACGATTTCAATTTATACAACCATCATAAACCCAATAAAAGAAAAAAAATGTATAGGAGCTTTGGATGTCTTGCGTGATGTGATATTCATTGCTTATTAAGCTTAACTTCTTGTTGGGATTTAATTTTTGTAATGGAAGTTTTCATTCCAAAGAAAAGAAGGAGTTAACAAACCCATGTTAAGAACAAAGGAGATGAATTACAATATATATTTTTTTTTTTATTTTTTTGGGTAGTTTACCGTATTAGCTTTCTTGCTTTAATTTTGTTGATTATTTTAGTTATTTAATCCCAAGTTGATTCCTCCCTTTATCATTCAGAATTTGATATGATTCATCACTCAAAGTCATAATATTATTTTATCTGTTTCTCTTTTTATTTTTCAAGTAACCAATTTTAACAAACAATTCACACAAAATTAAAAAATGTTTGAATTCCTTTTATAAACAAAAATATTATTATAATTGCATGAGTCTATATCAAATGAAGTTTGTTTAGAAAGGTAATATTGATTGTGGTGGTAGGGACAAGGGGTTAATGATGATTGAGTGCATTACAGTTGGTTAATCATGCATTTGTTAACTTAAATTGTTTTGTAATCAAAACATAATATCTAGATAAAAAAATATAAAAAAAATTGACAAAAATTCCATATCAAATTTTAGGCAAACAAAATTAAAACAATTTGTACTAATAAGAACTCAAGATTTTTTTTACACTGTTCGATATTGGATATCATGATTTTAGGAAATATTTATTATATATTGATCAATTTTTAAAAATAATTATGCTCATTGGAAAGGGGTCACACGCGCAACGTGCATGTTAAATAATATTTCATTTAATAAGAGGTAAAATAAAGACTCTAGTTGTTAGTTAAGTTTTTATGGGCATTTCCGTAAATGATGATGATAAATATTCAGTTTCTGAATTTCAGTTTTTTCATAGCGGTAAGATGTTATATGTTGTGATTGACTTGTATTGATTTCTTTCTTCTTTTCTCATAACTGTCAAAGAATTGTCATATCTTTTTGATGTTTTCTTTCTTGATTCTTTATTAATTCGCGTAAAGATTATTTCATTGATTTTGATTAATAAGTTTCTTTCTTTTCCTACGTTATGTTCCACCTTCTTGTATAGATTACCCTATCATTATTCATGAAATCATTATTTGCCAACATTTTAAAATCAATACAAAAATGGTTATTCATCAATATTTACTGGTTGAAAATTCCAATTTGTTCTCACAAATTTCACATTACTTCCATACAAGTGATATTATTATGCGCGTGAAATCCAACTGATAGTCCACTGGTTTTGGTTCTTTAGTAGTACGCTTGTTTATCCATGCAATTTTCTATATTTTCATAAGTGACAGTAGTGTTTACCTTTTGTTAAAGAGAGAGGATATACTAGTTGACTGTTTTGAGTTTCTCGATCATTGTATTCGCTTCGATTATCAAGTGGAGGGCACAAAGACCAACAACCTCAGGATGGTTTCAATTAGTTTATAGCCTCTCTCTCTTTGATCAAAAGCTAGAAACTACTTTTTCTTACTTATGAGTTAGAATTGCCCAATTAAAGGTGGACTACAAGGGGCATATAGCTAGATGATCAATTATTGTTTTGTTTCTCAGTTGGTTTTAACGTCACTTAAAAAGGCATCCATTGCAGGTGTGAATCAAGGAGTTATGGGAATGATCAACGCTATGCTGCTTGGTCTTGATACCGAAAATATACGCCAGTGAGACTCATCATCACTTGAGATATGTGATGAAACAAGTGTTGAGGTTGAGGATACACAAATTTGTGAGGAATTAATGGATTTAGGGATGTAACCAGCAGAATGAATTTGGACACTACTAGATATTATAGTATGGCATCAAACTATTAAATGTGTTGAAGTAGCTCTAATGCTTTCCTTGGGACTGATCGTTGTTTAGTTTCTTAATTCCCCAATACGTAAGTAGTATCCATTTGCTGTTTGTTTCAAATTATTAAGCATCATCCACGTATTATATTTCCCGACAAATCGTAGCTACAATTAGCATTAAGACCCTATGAAAAAACAAAGGAATACATTTTTGCAATACATGTTTTACCCAAAACTATTCTTGAATTTCGGTATACAGAAAAACTTAAAGAGAAAGTTGGGGAGTTGACTCAAATAGAACAATTCTACAGTTAGTCAGCCCAATCTGAATTCAGAAAAAGATAAGTTAATATGTACTTACCTGCACCCAGACCTTTGGGACTTTTGCAAGAGTGAATAATCTGAATGCATATTCAATGAAAAGATTGGGGGATAAAACACCAAAGTCTGAATCACTCTTGAAGAAAAATGCTAACCAAATTGTTATAATTGTGTATATTTGTTCAATTTTAGTCATGTCTTTTGTAAATATACATTTGCGTGTGCTCCAATACAATAACAAAATGTAAAAAGGTTTCATCTTTTGGTTTTCGACTTTTGAAGAATGAACATTCACACAAAGTTTTTTACTTTCCACACCTTTCGGCTATCCATACGTCGTTTCTTGTGTTTCTGCTTCTCTGTTTCTCAAACAGGCGGATCTTCTGTTTTTCCTTGCTAATGAAACGCTAAACTCCTGCCTTAATTGGATTCAAGTAACCACAAAATAAGTGAGGTCCAATCAGAGTTTTGCACTCTTGGAATGATTTCTGTCGTTTCTGTTAGTGATGAAATGGAGTAAATGTGGTTGAGGACGGAGAGTCATCAGGCGTTGAATCTCGAAGGGATGAGGATGGCAGGTTATGATTCTCAATTCATTAGGCAAATATCTCATTTTCTTAATTAGCTTCTTGGGGTTTGCATGAGAATAATTTTTTAGGCAAATCTTTCGAATTTATAGACGTAACTTGGTAAATTCAATCATTGGTCCATACCGTTCTTAGGCCAGGCTTCTAAATTGCTAGAACTTGCTTTTCTAAATATTTCAGTTGAAATGGACCAAGGGGTTTTGGTAAACGTGCGGGAATTTTGTTGTGCTCACGTTCATGCCGGAGTAACCAAAACTGGGATCCGGGAAGCATGATGACCTTGGACTATGTGAATTCTCTTAACCGATGCGAAGTCTACAAATGCTCCATTTTGCGAGTTTGTAGGTACATTACCTACATTTAACAGTCAAACCTTTCTAGTAAGGTAACACCATAACTTATACGGGAAACAGAATTAGTGGAATTGTAGCAACTACTAAAAATTGGGTGGTATTTCTGGAAAAGCCCTCTAACAGGAACTAACCACAACAAACTTTTTGCTCTCTATCACTCATAGGTTATTTTTGCATCTTAAACTCTTTGACTGGTCCTTACCGGTGTATATTGGTAACGGGGGTCATCTGACTTATATGATTTTCTCAAAACAATATTTAGGAAGATCCCACGACAATACTCCTGGAAAATGCCTGGCCTTGGGGGGAGAGATCTACTTGACAGGGAAACTCCCTTCAAAAGCCATTCCCAATTTATAAAGATTGGTCGGATCTCCAATCATGGATCTTTCCCAACATAATCTATCAGGGCCAATTTCCTCACTCATTGAAGTCTTACCGTTACTCCTACTGGAAACTATCTGTCAAAATTCTAGATGGTTGAGGTTCCTGTCACCGGAATTATTTTTCCAAATTTGAGGTGTTATATGGTGTTAACCGGAAACTCTAGTGTTGTTGGTGGTTCAAAACGGCATTACGATATTGTTGTTTATACAAAAGACGTGGAAGAACGCATGGTACTTCCCTAAACGCATGATACTTAGGAATGAATATCCTAATCTGTGGAATTGCACATTCATTATCTGAACCATGAGTGCACACCCATGATTCACTGGATATAAAACCACAGCACATTTTTTTTGATGAGATCTCCAGTTCATGGAGTGATATGGTGTCGGTGATGAGACTCTGAATAGAAAAGATAGATGTCCCACTATCGTCAATAGACCAGGGTCCCTTGACAACAATACACATGGTGCAGAAGGTGCTAAACAATAAGGAGACACAAGCACAAGCAGTTTACGTAGAAAACCACTCCTTTTACAAGAGAGGTACAAAACACGATTTGTTCGCACGGATTGTCAAAATGCTCACTAATCTTTTATAACAAAATTAACCACCCGTTACACCATGTGAGCAAAAATATATCATCTCACGACCAAAGAATATAACTATACTTGCAAGAGGTCTAATAGATACAACACTGCCCCACTAAGCTAAATACCCCTAGATAAACCGTAGACACTTTTTTAATCAACTTTTTTTTATTTTTTTTTCCGGATAACAACCCGCCCACATAAAACACATTAACTCTATTATTTAGATTTTCATAGGCCAAATACAAACTGTCACGACCCAAAAACGAGGTAGTCCTGAGTGGCACCCAACTTACTCCTAGGTGGGCGAAACCAACACATCCTAAACCCCAACATATACCAATAGTTCTACTATAAAACAATATAAATAATGCGCGATAGCTCAAAAGATACTAAGCAACCAATTAAAATAAGTTTCTAAAGTTTAATAATATCATCCAATCTGATAGTATCCACACAAGGACATCTAATCTCCAATACTACGTCTAGAATATCGAAACACTAAAATAAAGAAAATAAAATGGTATGTGTCCGAACAAGTATCGGACCAGGTCATGATCGAGAGAATCCAACACGGAGATTGAATAGATCGTCTCCTGTGATGAAACTTGTTATGAGGGAGGTGGCTAGAGCTTGAGGGAAATCACGGATGAAGTCATAGTACACTCGCTGAATTCATTTAAAAGGAAAACAAGAAGAGAAAACCAGTAGGTAGAGCTCAGACGAGGCAATATGTACTGAGTAAGATCATTCGGTAACCCCAAATAGTAACTAATATACAAAGAATAATAGTATGAACTCAAAACTATGTGCACTTAAAGTGCTGATAGCAACAAACCACATGAACAAGTGTTAATAACAAATAACAGTAAGCACGTTTATTACGTCACGGTAATCAAGATACACATGAGGACTCATGCCTCCAAACCCAAAACATGTTGGGAGTGAGTTCTTTGAGATTGAGTATTCATACACTTAATCAACACATATTTTTCCATTAATATTATTCGTGTCGGAATGTGACAATACGATTCCAAGATACCGGTGGAAAGTGGGACAATAGATCCAAGAAATACGTGTGAACGTGACACTCCTATCAAGGATATGGGTGTCGGAAGTGACCACTTCCGATCCGTAAATTACATTAGTTTATCATTAGTATCACTGGAACTTTTCATCGTTAATAAATATTCATCGAGCTTTCTTATTCTAAGGCCATCACTTCGTAAAGAGGGTTCAAAAATATAAATTTCCCACCGGTCTCAGGATTTCAGACAATCACAAAAAACACAACAAGAGCCACACAATCACACAATCACAAATACTAGAAACACTTCACAATATCACTTCAATACATATCAATACTATTAAGAGTTTTTACTACAATGCCCTCCCCCCCAAACCCTACCTCCCTTTCCAGAACCTGAAGCAAACAGCTACTTCTCCACTCCTTGTTCTTTCGGTCCATGCTTCCGAACTTTTTCAATCTATGCAACATGCATAATTTCATAAAGGTTTAACACTTCTATAGGCACGTTACATTACTCTATTTAAGTCTAGTCTAAACCCAAATAGTCATCCAAAAACAAATCTAATATTCAAGTTTCTTATCTTGAGTTCAATATTAATATGTCAAGCCTCATTTCCTTTTTTTAAGCCTAAGGTTTTAATAATTATTTTCTAAATAACATAACTTTAATGGTATTCAAATCAATACTACATAAACATCAATTATTTAATTACCTATCTAAATTCAAGATGATCATACATAAAATATAACTATACCCAAAGAAGAACAAAGTAAATTGATTAAAAACTTAAAAACTTATAAGAAAGTCGGTTGGATACTAATTTAAATTGCAGATGATGATGATATATTAGGTACCATTATTTATTGTATTACCATACGATTAACATTAGGCAATATTTACCTAGTAATAGACATAAAAAAATTTGGACACTAAATAAAATAATAATAATAATAATACTAATAATAATACTAATAACAATAACAATCACGGCCGCAAGAACCAGAAGAAAGTGCAAATTGAATTTGCACTTTGATTCCCATTCCTGCAACTTTGCAAATTACAATATGATTAATAATAATAATAAACCAATTAATGATTAATATGACTATATGCATCATAAACAATTGCAGACTGATTGACAGGCAATCAATGCTTACAGGCATGGTAGTCGTTCTTCTTTTGATTTGTTTCTTCTACCGTCTTGTGCGAACTCTCTTTTAATTTCGTCTTTTCTAATTATAAAAATAGTAAAGTGGTCCCACCATAAATTTTAATAATGTTTATTTTTCTTAACCATCAACTCAATAAGATTATTAAAACAGTTGCCTATTATTTATCATTGTATTTATGAATAGATAAACATATTCTATTAAGAATCTATCAAATTTATTTTTATCCAATAAAGCTCTAACTAAGTACTTAAAAAACGTATCATTCTAGGTCATTACAACAACACTTCCCCTCAAATCATT
The DNA here is from genome assembly GCA_027704765.1 of Solanum habrochaites. Lineage (NCBI taxonomy): Eukaryota > Viridiplantae > Streptophyta > Magnoliopsida > Solanales > Solanaceae > Solanum > Solanum habrochaites. The sequence goes on along the minus strand of JAKWJA010001567.1, from coordinate 22 downwards.
ACGTATAAAAAAAAAAAAAAAA